>BSBK01007013.1:3695000-3879879 GCA_027943335.1 Chamaecyparis obtusa | reverse complement strand
TGTAGTTTAAAAAAATTAGAATTATATCCTATATTTTATTTAATGTATATTTATTTTTAAGCAATGTTATAATTATATATCGTATTCTACAATAAAAATTATTAAAATATAAATATAATATAACATATAACTAATGTATAATATTTTTTTGAGATAGTAAACATTAAATTGTATATAATTTACTATAACATAAATTTAGATATTTTAAATTTTAACTCACCTCTAAAAAATATATATTTTCCACAATGCTAAAAGTAAAAATGTGGTCTAAGCTTACCCATTTCCAAGTTAAAGTCTTGCAATTGTATTGATCCACTTGAAATGCATACCTTAAAAGAATGGTACTATAGAAATCTCAATCTTTCTTCATTGCTATTTTGAATCATCTTTTCTTTTTGTTGTTTGTACTAATTGAATCATCATTTATTGAGAAAGTTTGATTATTACTATGACTATTCAAATTGTATTGAATGTCTTAAACTTAAACAGCATACTATATTGGCTGAAATGGTACGGTGATAAGACTTGGCTGTTTATTTCAACTAAAAACGCGGAATTAATTGTGTTTAAAACGATGGGGGAGAAAAGTATCGGCAATGGCTAAAAGTACGGGCGGGAGACTGGACTGACGGGGGAAGGTAACGGCAATGGCAAGGACACGGGGAACGAGGTGCGAATTTTCGCACTTCTAGCCATTGCCCTTTTATACCTCTAGAGCCCAAATTCAATAAATAACTGGACTACACGACAGTGAAGAACGCCAAGCTCGTTGGAACTTTTAAATATCTTGTCTCGTTATTTGAGCCTCACTAGGGAATGAATACTTTTCCCTAGTCAATTAAAATATATTATATACAGTGCAAGTCAGGAAACAAAATATACACATGAGAATGCCAAGTCTAAAACTCTGAGAAACCATAACCCACGAAACCCAAGTTCTAAAATCAAATCAGCGCATGGAATGCCCGCCAAGCACCCCAACGCATCCTGTTTCGTCATGTCAAAAAGCTAAAACCCTCTTATTTCCTTCTCAATTGCGAAACTCCTGGGCGAACCCTAGAAGGGCAAAACAAAACCAAAAAAAGCTCTAAATTTTCTGGTAAAACAACAAGCTTGTATGCAAGCTACATAAAGCATTCCTGCACGAGGGAGCGCGCGTAGGAGTTATCCTCTTCAGAGATATAGTGAGCTTGAAGATCTTCAAAGAAAGAATCAATCTTCCAAACCTTTTGTTGGTACCTTTGCATATTAGGTTTTCGACATGCACAGCGGTCATTAAACTGTGTTAAAGAAAACGACAACGAAAATTTACTCAGTCCGAGAAAGATTAGAGAAAGAAAAACACTAAAAAGGAAAAATTGAAAGAAATTTGATGCCCCTTCGCTTATGAGCTCCAAATGACCGCAGGCCACGATGTGCGTGAAGCCAAAATTGGAAGCGCTGTGAAGTCCTGCAATGAGAGCCTTGTAATGTGCAGCATTACTGGAGAGAGGATAAGGATCTATCAGGTTGTTGAATTCTTCCACTAGATAGTCATTCTCTTAGCAAGATTGGTGATCATTGGATCGAACTATCAACTCCTTCACTTTCAAATAGGGAACGCCTTCGGTGTAATAAATATTATTTATTCATAATAGAATGTTTACACCAAAAATTGCACTACAAAAATATTGTTCTTAAGAATACATAATATTTTTAATTTTTATTATTTTACGAGTTTTTTAGAAGGATATATATATATATAGTGTGCACATCATTATCTTTATTTTTTAGGAAAGAATATCATTATTTCAATTTTATTTTTGAAATATAATATCTATTCAGTTTTTGAGAAAACGAATATGCCGATTTAAATACAAAAGAGCCCTCATAATAAGCGACATATAAACATACCACTATTAAAAGCAATAGGAAAATACATATGTGAGCTTATATGGAGGAACGGACGTTGAAAGAAGAGGACAGGTGTTGCGAGCAAACAACTAAATGTCACCCGCTCTTTGGGGACTGTTATAAAGATGGCTAGGCAGACGAGGATTGGCCAAAAGGCTGAGAGGAACGTGCCTGCGAATTGAGACTTCATATTTCTCTCTCATGTCCAGATCTCGGGGTTGTTGACCAGATGGAAGAGACCAATCAAATGCATGAACAAAACTTGCGAGTGCAAAATGTATCATACGAAGCCCCAGATTATAACCCGGGCACATTCTTCGCCCTGCGCCAAACGGTATTATTCGAAAATCTCGTCCATCCAGATTAACGGGATTGTCCACAAAGCGATCTGGATCAAATTCCAGCGGCTTCTCCCACGCATTTGGATCTCTTGCTATGGCCCACACATTCACCATGACGTGTGAATTGGGGGGAATGAAATGCCCCAATATTTCCCTTGAAGCTTCTGGAGATGCGTGTGGAAGCATCAGCGGGGTTGGCGGATGCAGTCGGAGAGTTTCTGTTACAACCGCTTGTAAATACTTCAGCCGAGGAAGATGAGATTCAGTTACTCTCTCTTCCATTCCAACAGCTGAATCCACTTCCTCTCGCACTTTGTTCATCAGATGAGGATGGCGGATCAGCTCGGAAATCGCCCATTCTACCGTTCGGGTAGCCGTGTCGGTTCCCGCCGCCATCATGTTCTGCAAAAATCAACAAAGACGGTGAGAATTGGGGGCAAAAGATAAGGATTCACTGAAAAGCTTAATGGGTTGCAGTGCGTACCAGTAAAATCCCTTTGATGTTAGACTCCGAAAGCTGTCGGCCCTCTCCAGCAGAATTATATTTGAGTTGGTGCAGAATCTGTAGAAAGTCCTTGTTCCCATCGTCCTCACTGGACAAAGGCATTTGCCTCTGTTCTTCAATCTTTTTCACCAGAAATTCATCAAGGCGCTTGTGCAGGCTTTTCAATCCATCAACAGAACCGCCCAAGCCAATCCGCTCATCAAACTCAGAGGTTTATATTTGATAAAAAACCAACATTCGATTAACGTCAAAAACCATATACATAATAAATTCAAAAATTGTCGAATACATAATTGTTAGAAAGCTCGTTCCAAGTACTTTTTCTATGCAAAAGGACGTCTCGTTATTGTTCCATTTGATCCCTGCACTTGAGCCCTGAAGCCATGAAATTCTCAGAATTTCTTCAAACTTTGCAAACAAAACCTAATCAGGTACTTTCGATCAAAAGTACCTAGTTTTGATAGAAAGTACTTTCTATCAAAAGTACTTTACATAAAACTATACAAATTGCTATGAAAATTAACCATACTCAGAGAATTTTGATATAAAACTTTTTCTATGCAAAAGGACATCTCGTTATTGTTCCATTTGATCCCTGCACTTGAGCCCCGAAGCCATGAAATTCTCATAATTTCTTCAAACTTTGCAAACAGAACCTAATTAGGTACTTTCGATCAAAATTACCTAGTTTCGATAGAAAGTACTTTCTATCAAAAGTACTTTACATAAAACTATACAAATTGCTATGAAAATTAACCATACTCGGGGAATTTTGATATAAAGTACTTTCGATCAAAAGAACTTCCTATCGAAAGTACTTAGTTTCTATAGAAAATAATTTCTATCAAAAGTATCTAAGTAAATTAGTGCTTTCATGATTTTTGGGATAAATTCCTTCCTCCGAAAAATTGTAACCCACTATTGTGGGTTCACCCACTTATCAAATAAATAAAAATTATTTACAGAATATTGCACTATAAATCATGACAATAGTATAAATGATATATGTAATCTCTTTATGACAAATCACAAGGATATGTATTACCTATGAACTAGATATCCTATTTATCTCTCTACTACATTACGCTATTGTCTTGACACATCCACATATATACAGATTATAATCTCACAATTTTATGATTTGGCTATTCTAAATGTTATATCTAGATGCTCATAATTCAACATCGATAATATAAATGAGTAAATTTTATTACCATACATCTTGATTCCTTCCTATATTTAACCATTTGAGTTATATCCAAATAGTTTGTGGTTTCTTTTTTCCAAAATTTAGATTACCACACGTATAAGAGGACCATGTAGAGCACTTTATATGACATATTATGCCTTTGATTTGTGTCTCTTATAACTTATGAAGGCACAAGAGGACAATTTCTCATAGGATTTCAAGTATACTATCATTTATTCTAGGGTCATTTTATCCCACTAATTATACCTTATTAAGGGTGGGTCTTTTCCTTATGGGTTTTATCCTTTTCCACTTATAGAGGCTATGCTCTATTGCTATATTTAAGGTTCTTTCAAATTGTGCATAGGTTCCTAACATATCTTTTCTTTCCAAGATTCATTATGTTAATAGCTTTGTTGAACTTAAAGTAGGTTTTATACGATTTATTATTCTACCTATTATATTAAGTTTACCTAGATTATTATTTCTTATTTCTAAGGTAGGATAGCATAATAAGTTATAAATTATCCTTTCTTTATGAGATTTAACTTTTTCCAAGTTATCCTCTTGTATTTAGAAACTTAGAGGTTACATCCTCTTACTTTGCACATCATCATGTATCTGGGTAAAAGCACAAAGATGTGTCACGTTTCAGGACAACTTATCAACATAGCTGAATTTGAGTATTTCTAACTAAATTTTTTTTTGTCAAACATATGGTCTAGCTAGATTCATTCTAGCTAAGTTAGATAAGTTCTTCACCTTTTCCAATTGGAAATATCTATTAAATGCATGTTTTATAACAATTACTAAAGAAATAAAATTATTTCAGAAAAGTGATGTTTCAATAACTCTTACTATTTTTAATGATATTTTTTTACAAATATAAAAATACCCTTTTTTAGAGCACAGAGTCAAGATTATCATCATATAATTTTTATAGTATATTAGATAGATCTAATATATTATAATTTCAAAATACTGCAAGTAGGTATTTTAACATTCGAGAACAAGATGCTTCAAAAATAAAATAAAATAGTCAAGCTTATCAAAAAAATTGAAAATTTATATTTAACACTAGAGGAGAGAGTTATTTTCAAGAGTGTGTAATTTATTTTCTGAATGGTGTAGATTTGATAGGGGAAATTTGATGCGAGATGAAAATCGTCGATTTCAAGTATGTTCGACTTTGAGTAGTTATAACAGAGAAAATATACATTGAAAATTATTTTTTCTTCTTTTCTGCACTAGCTATACATTTTATCTATGACATATTTTGAAATCAAAGGAAAAAAATATTATTTGCATATACTTTTTTGGTGCGAACAAGACCCTCATTTTTCAGCAAGTAAAAAATGGACTTACAAAATTTAAAAACTATGTGAATTCTTGTTCAATTTTTGTTTTAAAAATTATAGGCATAAACTTCATCCACTTTTACACATTTCATTAGTTTACATCATCTCCAAATTTTAAACATAAATGCCATTTTTATGTCGTTAAAGTTTAAAAATTTGTGTGTTGTTGACCTTTTCCTTTATAAAAGTGTGACACAGCTTTGTACTTTTACCCATCTACATTAGTTTAGATTTGGAAACTATTAGGCTATGTAGATTCTAGATATTTTTTTTTAATCACAAAACTAATATCATTTATATATGAGAATGTCATAATCTTATTTTCTTTTTCCACACCAAATTCTGTCATTACAATGTTATTTTCTTTCTAGATTGATTAATATTAAATATCATTTTCATAAAATCTAACAAAATGGGGTAAAATTTTACAGTCCTTCACTTTTAAAAATATTTTTATTTTTACATTGATTTGTATTGCATGTATTTATGAAATATAACATAATGGGGTAGATTTATGATTACTGTTACATTAATTTAACTTACTTTATTACTTTTTATTACTTAAGTATTATAGGATAATATTTTCATAAAATTCTCCTTTTATAGGGTTTTAACTTTTCTTTGTCCTCTTGAATTTGAAAATTTAGAAGTTATTTCAATTTTTGAATTTTTATCTCATCTTTATCGTCATTAGATTTGAAAACTATGAGGCTATGTGTTATTTTCTTCCATTTACATTTCCAATAGAATTGAAATACGAGAGTGTTTAAATATTTACATTTTTACCTCCATTAATTTAATTTTATTATCATTTATTCTTATTATGAGGTTTAATTTTATTATCATATATTCTTATTATGAGGTTAAGTTGATTTTTCATGTCTTTATAAAATCCAAAAAAAATGAAGATTGGGATTCTACATTTTCTCATCTAACCTATTGTTTACATTTTCTACCTCATCTTCATCCTCATTAGATTTGGAAGACATAATTGTTATATAGTCTAGCTATTTCCTTCCATTTAAACATATTAAAAAATTAATTATTTTAATGATGAAATACTATATTTTTATTCTCATTAATGTATCAGTATAATGCTATATTTTCCTTAGACTAAATCATATTACATGTCTGTAACAAAAAAAATTCTAACATGTTTGTATTTGTTAATTATTTTTTATTCTATTCTTAGCGTATGTAAAATGGTAATCTAACTTAGAATATAACTATATTTTTAAATGTAATATGACAATTTCTAAGAGCATATGTGCTATGTCAAATGTGTAAAGTGTATTATCATACATTATACCATTTGAAAAGAAGTTGTATATTAGAGTATAAAATTCATACATAAAAGAAGTTGTAAATTAAATTATAAAATTCATACATAATTTGGAACTAACCTATGACATGTAAGTTACAATGTGTAAGAGAATATTGTTGTTAGAGGAAGATTGATTCCTAAAATGGAGTGCCCTATTTTGTTAAGTAATTATGACTTGAGGAGTTACGTTGCATTTTGGGTATGCTACATCATAAGGAGTTGGATAATGTAATTTTAGCATGGGATTTGTGATATATATTCTCTCATGGTTTCGTTCAAATTATTTATATTCATCAATTGTTGTCTTGGCCTATATCTTCTATGCATGGCTTGTCTATTCATAGAGAATACACTTGTATTTCTTAGGAGACATTATGTTTTTGAAAATAGCAATAGCAAAAGGGTGTTGAACCATGGAACAAAGGGCTGACTAAGTGAATTAACAAAAAAATAGTTCAGCATAGAGAGCAACATAAAAGTAGCTGAAAGTAAGCCACCACATTCACAAAGTATCACACATCCATGAAATAGTTTTAAGATAGTTCAACTTAAACCATAAAAGGTGCCACGCAACCAATATTCAAAGTTTTAAGCATACATAAATAAACAAAATTCATCCAAAACTAAGGAGAGGAGTCATCAACAGTCTCCACCCTCTCGCACATGTCGAACCATAAAGTCATTTTCTGTCTCATAAGCGCTTAGACAACAGAAGGTCAACCCACTCTTCATTCAGGAAATTGAAGAGTTCTTGATTTCCTTTAACAACATCCTTGTCCTTGTATGGTGTAAAAATGACCACACTTCTATGAATCATTACATGAAAGGTTTCTCAACAATGAGGCCTCACAAAGCGACTCATAGCTTTCTATGCATGGAGTTGCAAGGAACTTGATAGATTTGCTCTCAGCTAGAGCTATGAAACTAGTGACATTGCTAGTCAACCATACAATGAGAGATTCACAATGAGGACAAGGGCAAGAGTGCCAATATCTTCAATGAAATCAAAGTATGCAATGCAATGCAAATCTAAGTGAGAATGCAAACTATTCTATGAAAATGAAAGTACAATTTAAGCTATTGAAAGGAAATACAAAGGATTACAACCTTCCTAATTAAGCTATGTGAAGTTATCTATTGCATAAAAGAAACTAAGCTATGAAATGAAGCTATGGATGCTATGATAATGCAAGAAATGAATTCTAAACTATGAAGCAATGAGGAAGTCCAAGAAAAGCTTGATGTAGCAATGATCTCCAAAAAAAGCTCCAAATGCACCTAGAAAACCTGCAGCATAACAATAGCATGAAAGAGATGGATATGCAAATGAAAGAGAGAGCTCTCCTTTTATAAGAAATGCAAAGGAATGGACCATGGAGATTAAGAGGCAAAAGTCTCAATCAACGGTGGAGCTTGAAAGAGGAGCAATCCGTGTGCACAAGTATCCTCCAATAGGAAAATAGGAGTTGACTTTATGTCCATATGAGACAAAAAGTGCTTTTCTCCTTTTTATAAAATAGGAATAATGCTTTATTTGTGCAAATTAGGATAAGAGGAAAGTGGGGGCTCTTTATTTAATAAGAGGGGAGGAAATATTCCTTTTAATTAAATAAAGTCTTAGGATAAAATGGTTAGCCCATAAGATAAAAATCCAATATATGATCGAAATTAAGATTTGATTAAGAAATTGATAATGTTGAAAATATTGATTATTGATCAAAATGATTTAGGGTTGATAAATCAAATAAATGGGGCCCAAAGTCTAGGTGACCATTTTTGGGTGCATACAATCCTCTGAGACTTTCTCATTGAGGAGGCAGAGCGTGGTAGCAGACGCATGCATCACCTTAAGCGCAAACTTACTAACATCTGTCAGATGCTTGTTAGTAGCTTCTAGGTCCTGTGTGAACTTAGTGACCGTATTCTCCATAGAGGAAAATTGGTACTTGATTTTGCCCATCAGGCCACTGCCAATATGCTCTTTATTAGCACTGGGATCTTTTTACATCATCTCCTCCTCAACCACAATGGTATGGATGTCTTCATCCGGCTTGATTTCCACATGAACGGTATCATTGCCCAAGGCCTCTTTACTAGGGGAGCCCACAAAGGCATCCTCCTGGGTAGAAGCATCCTCCTTGTTCATGAGCTCTCTAATGGATCTTTTCCCCTGCTCTTTGGTAATGTGGGAAGAGTGATGGGTAGAAGTGGTTTGGGGCTCAGAAGTCAAGGGTAGTCCACATTAATTATAATCTTCTTATGCTTCTTGGGAGGGGGCTGAGAGCTAGCACTAGGGTTAAGGGTGTGCTTCTGAGGGCTTGGGGTGGGTTGGGTTTTTGAAGACTTGGGGCTCGAAATAGGGGTCATTCCACCTTTAGACCCAGGAGGGGTGGGAAAGCCCTGGTTGAGAGAAATTGTCAGCAATAAGGGTTGCTAGGTAGCGTGGGTAACCTGTAGAGGTGGTGGGGTGTAGAGGGCATAGTGGAAATTGTATAATCAGAGGATAAGACCCTGATGGAGATAGACATGATTCTTCCCGAGGGAGATGGCGTCATTAACAACCTTCACATTAGCCTCCAAAGAGTGCAAGAGGAAAAACGAGAAGGAAATTAACAATTTATGCCTGAAATAGTTCAAAAATTGGAGATCGTAGTTGAAAAATGTACCAAACTAGCCCTCCAAGGTGAAATATTTCATCACCAACTTGCACATCTTCAACCAGAACTCCGGGAGTTCAAAGATGTTGTAGCCACCATTTAGAGGAGAAGGGGTAGCCTTATCCTTGATGAATTGCACAAACTTCATCTTCGCCTGAGTTTTGGCCATTTTTTTCCATTTCCTACCAGTGGTCGGCATCCCCGTAGCTTGTCCAATGACCTCTTCATTAATTTGAGATGTGATACCGTTAATGGTGACCCGCCTTTCATTCCAGGTTTTAGCAACCTGTCTGGAAATCATCTCATCATGATTCGCGAGGCATTCCATGAAAGGCAAGATACCTCCCTCCTTGCAAAAATACATGACCATGGGGTCTGAAGAGAATTCCTCCTCAATTCTATCAAGCTCAATCCTTTTCCTGTCACCGCCCATCTTCTTTTTTCAGAGCCAACTGCTAAAAAACCCAATAACCAAAGAACCAGAGGAAGGATCTCTCTCACCAGACTCAGCTCTCCAATTTTTCACAAGATAAAAGTTGAGAATGCCAAAGAAAAATCCAAACAAGGGATTTGAAGTCATGTCAGTATGAAGGTAGTAATTAGGGCTTTGATTATCTTGGGGTTCGTAATGCCTTATCGTGGAAGCCATCGGGTTTAAAATGTGGGAATGGCACATTAACCCATGATTGTCATTAGTTGAATCTACTTCGTATATCTTGACATCCTCTGTAGATTGATTTTTATTCAAAGCCCATTTAAAATAATGATGACCTTTAAAGGGAAGTCTCGTGCCCATGTGCCACATCAGACCTCATTCGTAATTTAAAGAATGACCACAACAAGCCAAGTGGAAAGCAAAGCAAGTTGGGGTAGAGGTTGTAAAAATGTGTTTGCACCTGGCCCCACCAGAAGGTGCCTAAGTCAAGCTACTCATTTTAAACTTCATAGATTTTAAATTCCCCTTCTCTCATTTCCCGCCTAAGCAGGTCTTGAGTATTCTATGGAAGCTGACTGATCGCTCTCCAACACTGAAGCCCGTCAAGATGCAGACTGATAGCAACCATGGCATCAGCGACAACATTGCCTTCCATGTAGGTGTGCATGATAGTAACCCTATGAGTGATATCAATTATGCTACAGATATCACTTAAAATACTGTCAACTTTCCAACCAGCGTTACAAATTCCCTTGGTAGCATCAATTATGATTTTGGAGTCTCCTTCGATAGCAATGTTGGTGCAACCCATGGCTATGGAAAATCTTAACCCCTAGAGGAGAGCCATACCCTCAGCCTGATTAAAAGTATGGTTAGCATAGGCAGCCACCAAATAGTCATTGCGATCACGGATGACACCACCACCAGCTTAGAGATGATTGCGGATCGAACCATCAAAATTAATCTGGTGCCTTGAGTAGCCCAAGGGGGAGTCCAGACAGTGGCTTTTCGAACAACAGTCTTTGTGTTATCAAATTTGGAAAATCCCTTATCAATTCTCCAATTAATGGCAATTTTGTGGTCCCATATAGAGGGGGGAGACTTGGAGTCTTCTAGTGGGAGACAAGTAAGCATTCTTGTAATAATTTGAGACCGAGATGGAACACCGTCATGCTATTCAGCTCAGTGTCTCTGAAAATCTTGTTATTGTGTTCCTTCCAGAGGGACCAGCAAAAAATGGGCAAGGCCTGATTCCATAGGAGCTTTATCATTGGGTGGTGGGAAGGAGAGAGCCAATTGTGGAACCAGTCATGGATGTCCTTATTAGGAACCCACCAAATGTAGAGCCGGGTTAGAATCTGTTGCCAGACCTTAGTAGAAAAATCACAATGAATGAATAAGTGATTTATGATTTCCTCCTTTTACACAAGCAACACATGTTAGAAAGACTGAAGCCCCACTTAGATAGATTGTCAAGAGTGAGAATTTTACCATGTAGCACCATCCACCAAAAAAAGTTGACCTTAGGGAGTATTTGGGGTTGCCACACCTTCTTCCAGCAAGTAGTGTTAGCAATTTCCATGATCAGCTGATTATAAGTTGATTAGATAGTGAAACCACCATTTTGGGTATGATGCCATAAGAGTCTATCAGGCCTATCAAGTAGGGGTATGCAGACATAGTGGACTAAAGTATTGAGATTGGAAGCCAGATCGAGAAGATCTAGTCTATCCCTTAGGAAAGGGATAATATCAATCCATCTGCCATTGGTTATGAAGTTAGAGACCAGGCTGCCCACCCCATGAGTAAGGATGTTTCTTAATTGGGAAAAGTGAGTGGAGGCTATAATACCATCCGGTAACCATGGGTCCTCCCAAAACCTGATGTCCCTGCCATTGCCCAATTGCCAAATGGTCCCTTTTTCCAGTATACTTTTGTTTTTAAGGATATTGTTCCAAATTTTGGATCCTCTCGGGTGTCCTTGTTCCATAAAGAGCTTGTAGAATTGTCCTCCATCGAGGTACTTGGCTTCCATGATTTTGCACCAGTCAACAAAACTTGAGACCATATTCCAAGCCATCTTGGATAGTAGGGCCCTATTGAGATTGTTAATTCTTCTTAGCCCTAGGCCCCCCAAGCTTTTAGGGAGGCAGACTTTATCCTAGCTAACCAAAGGGAGCCTTCTCTTTTGCTTCGACCCTGACTAGAGGAATTTTCGCTAGATCTTTTCCAGTTTGTCAGCCATGAAACCTGAAATTTTGAATATGGAAAGGAAATAGACAGGATTACCTTGAAGAGAAGCAACAAGGAGTTAGAGCTTACCTGCACTACTAAGTAATTTACCTATCCATCCAGAAAGCTTTCTTTGGCTTCGTTTGAGGATGGAGTTCCAAAACTCCTGCTTCACATCTTTGATAGTTAGGGGAAGACCCAGGTAAGTCATAGGGAGTGAATCAACCTAGCAGCCAAGAATTTTCAAGATCTTTGTTTGAACACTAGGTTCAATGTTGAAGAAGAACATACGGCTTTTGTGATAGTTGATGTGTTGGCCTGATGCAGTAGCATATCTATCCAACATTAGTTTCCACATCCTAGCTTCCTTAACCGAGGAGGTGCCAAAGAAGAAGGTGTCATCCACAAACTGTTGCAGGACCTCAGGAGGAAGGTTTGAAGTAGGTTTGATACCCTCAATTTCTCTAGAAAGTACCAAATGCATCATGTTACAGCCCAAGACCTCAGCCAAAAGGATAAAGAGGTAGGGGGATAGGGGGTCCCCTTGGCGCAGACCCTTTCCAAGAGCAAACTTAGTACCCAGTTTTCCATTGAGCAACACAGAAAATCAGACAGTTTCAGTACAAGCTTTGATAAAAGATATAAAGTCTTGAGAAAAAACAAAAGAGGTTAGGACCTTATAGAGGAAGGTCCAATTTACTTTATCGTAGGCTTTAGAAATGTCAAGTTGGAGTGCCATCCCAATAGCCTTACTGTAATTAATAGAGTGCAGGATTTCATGAGTGGTGATGGTTGCGTCTAATATTTGTCTACCAGGGACAAAACCTTTCTGATTGGGATTAGTGATTTTTCCAAGCAAAGGTTTGATTCTGTTAACCATGATCTTGGAGAAGGTTTTGTAGATGGTATTATAGAGACTGATAGGTCTGAACTCCTCCATTATTTTGGGCTCATCACACTTGGACATAAGGACAATATAGGTGTCATTGAGCTGCTTGAGAATTTTCTTGGTTCTAAAGAAGTCCCTGGCTGCATGAGTCACATCATAACCAACAATATCCTAGAATTCTTGAAAGAAAGTAGGGGGGAAGCGATCGAGACCAGGGGATTTGAAGGGTCCCATAGAGAACACTGCTTTGCAAACTTCTTCATCAGTGACCTTAGAGAGGAGGGAGTTGTTGTCAGTGTCAGTGATCACCTTCAGTAGAATTGAAATTAGCTGATTTTGGAGGATTTCAAAATTCCCTGCATTGACTTCAATAAAGGAGTTGAAGAAGTAGTCCGTAGCCAAATTCCTCAATAGGGTAGGGTCAGAGATCTCATTCCCCATATTATTAGTGAGAGTGCTGATGGAATTATGTCTCTTATGTTTACAGGTATATTGGTGGAAGAAAGTAGTGTTTTGGTCTCCCTCTTTGAGCCATAACACCCTGGATCTTTGTTTCCAGAAGACTTCTTCATTAGCTAGAGTAGCCTTCCAACTTTTTCTGGTCTCTTCCTCCTCAATGTGTAAATCGAAGGATAGGTTGCCAGTAGCCATCTGTCCTTGAAGGGTTTCCAATTTCTCGGCCACAGCCTTTTTTTTATGAAAGATGTCCCCAAAAGTAGTTTTAGGAGACCTTATGTTGTTGACTAAGTTTAGAATCTAATTGATTGGAGATCTCTTTCTTTTGATAGATCATTGATATTTTCCATGTATAATAATATTATTTTATCAAATAATTCATTAAGTGCGCTTTAGTTTGGGTATGTTATTTTTTGAATGGTATTCTTAGGGTATATTTTATGCTTTGTTTTTTACTTGGCTATTTATTGTACATATTTATTCCATTTAAAGTTATGGATAGGTAGTAAGGTGTTTCATGCAATCGATAATTAAAGAAAGACATGGATTGTAATATAACAGTACTAATTTAGTTGTTAAAGTAAACTTATTAAAAATTAATTTTTCTGTTATGAATAATATGGATAATCCATTGGCCATAGGTGGTTACACCATTAAATATATGTTACATGGAGTTGAAAGGATTAATAAATTCATTACATTCATGTGTATAGATAGATTAATTAGGTGTGTGCTATAACTCATAAGTTTCATATAGTTGCATCAATGAATAAAACAATGACACATAACCATGGGTGGATTTTTTTATTGCATATTATTTCATGTTATAGATCCATGGTGTTATTGACCTACATGATTGAGCTTATAATTTTCATACAATTTGATACAATAGATTATCCATGAAATTTTATTATTATTTTTTTATTTTTATCTGTTTGTGAGGGTGACAATATACAATGATATTTTGCATAATGAACTCTCAATAGAAAAATTTATTATTTTGTCTGTATGTGCATGAGCATACATGTTAGAAAATATACAATAAAATAATGTATATAAATATGTATGTGTGTATGTATGGTATTTTACAATAATATTTAGTATAAATAATCCACCATTGTAAATTGTGTGATTATGTTCATAATCAAGCATTTAAATATAAGATTACAAATAATATACATGTTATAATTGTTCAAATAATTTGAAAAAGATAAATTGATGATCAATTAATTTATAAAAACCTATCTACACATGAGACAATACACAAATATATTAAGCATAAACCAAGTCATATTGTAAATTTTATTATTATTTTCATATTTAAACATTAAAAATATGATACTCTAGAAATAATAGACATGTTATAATTATTCAAATAATGTTAAAATTAAATTCATGATCAATTAATTTATGAAGACCTATGATAATTATATATTATGTTGTAGAGAAACTAAGCTTCTAAAATATTGAACAACATATCAAATTTTCACAATCCATGAAATTAGATAGCTCCTTTGAGTTAGGTTATAAGCATTTTTTTTTACGTTGAATTATTTTAGATTACACTTTGTGATCCATCATCCATACAACCTGCTTATCAATTAAAATATATAAATAAAAAAAATTACTCATAATATAAATTTATCGATTTGAAATTACATAGAAGACATCATCCAAACAATTTACTTGTACAAAAATATTTCATTGTTATTATATGTGTATATTGACAATTCAAGCTTTCTTATCCATGTAAAAGACAAATAGCAAGTCCAATATAAATACATTTCACATTTTTGAATATGTCAAATAATGTTGGAATTGTCAAATTCTGGAATTTGACAATTGTGGAAGTTTTAAATGCGAAAAATAATTTTTGGAATATGGTTCGAATGATTAGTTCACTTGGAATTCATAATGAGAAGATGGAAAATGTTGTTTGCATATGGATTTCAAAATATTATAAATTTTTCTTTATCCTCAATTCCTATTTAAGTGGAATTGGAATTGATTTTCCAATTCCAGCTATTTAGATGGAATATTCAAATGTTGGTTTTGGGGGTAAATGGGAATTAACAAATCCCTATTCCAGTTTCATGTTTTGAACACAAACATCAAAAAATGTCAATTCCAGGATTTGACAATCTCAATTATAGTCTAATTACAAAAAACAAACGAACCCTTGCACATGAGACAATACACAATGATATTAAGCATAAACCAAGTCATATTGTAAATTTTATTACTACTTTCATATTTAAACATTAAAAATGTGAGATTCTAGAAATAATAGACATGTTATAATTATTCAAATAATGTTAAAGTTAAATTGATGATCAATTAATTTATGAAGACCTATGATAATTATATATTATGTTATAAAGAAGCCAAAAATCCTAAAATCTTCAACATGTCAAATTTTCACAATCCATGAAATTAGATAGCCCTTTTGAATTGGGTTATAAGCATTTTTTTTACATTGAATTGTTTTAAACTACACTTTGTGATCTATCATCCATACAATTTTCTTGTCAATTAAAATATACTAGCAATCACATCTTAGTGTGCAATGGGTACGCCGAAGAGGTGTGGGAGGTCAATTAAGAATAAACTTGGTCTATTTTTTGTATACATTTGTGTAGTATTGGTCAATTGATGGCATTATCAAATACTCTCTCTCTCTCTCTCTCTCTCTCTCTCTCTCTCTCTCTATATATATATATATATATATATATATATATATATATATATCCAATACATATAATAGATTTACCTAAAGACATAAATATACACTATTCTTATAATTATTCTTTAACATCTTCATAATATTATTATTAATATAAATACAAACTTCACCATTACAATAACTAATTTTAAGTACAATAAATAAAGATGTTTCTCCAAATAGATTTCTATGGTGGTTGATTTTCCATTAACAAAAAAACAAATTATTATCACTTAATTGAAAAAGGTAAAGATAAAAAATCTAAGCTACATTCTCAAACGAAACTAAATGCTAAAATTCAAATACCTAAAACTTTGACATATTCTCATGTTCAATTTTCTCTCAACATATCACAACCCTCTTGAATTTAGGTCAGCCAAATTCAAGATTATGTTCATCAAGATTTGTATTTAAATCGGCATATTCGTTTTCTCAAAAACTGAATAGATATTATATTTCAAAAATAAAATTGAAATAATGATATTCTTTCCTCAAAAATAAAGATAATGATGTGCACACTATATATATATATATATATCCTTCTAAATAATTCGTAAAATAATAAAAATAAAAAATATTATGTATTGTTAAGAACAATATTTTTGTAGTGCAATTTTTTAGTCAATCTCTTAGCAAGATTGGTGATCATTGGATCGAACTATCAACTCCTTCACTTTCAAATAGGGAACCCTTCGGCTTAATAAATATTATTTATTCATAATAGAATGTTTACACTAAAAATTGCACTACAAAAATATTGTTCTTAAGAATACATAATATTTTTTATTTTTATTATTTTACGAATTATTTAGAAGGATATATATATATATATATATATATATATATATATATATATATATATATATATATATAGTGTGCACATCATTATCTTTATTTTTTAGGAAAGAATATCATTATTTCAATTTTATTTTTGAAATATAATATCTATTCAGTTTTTGAGAAAACGAATATGCCGATTTAAATACAAAAGAGCCCTCATAATAAGCGACATATAAACATACCACTATTAAAAGCAATAGGAAAATACATATGTGAGCTTATATGGAGGAACGTACGTTGAAAGAAGAGGACAGGTGTTGCGAGCAAACAACTAAATGTCAACCGCTCTTTGGGGACTGTTATAAAGATGGCTAGGCAGACGAGGATTGGCCAAAAGGCTGAGAGGAACGAGCCTGCGAATTGAGACTTCATATTTCTCTCTCATGTCCAGATCTCGGGGTTGTTGACCAGATGGAAGAGACCAATCAAATGCATGAACAAAACTTGCGAGTGCAAAATGTATCATACGAAGCCCCAGATTATAACCCGGGCACATTCTTCGCCCTGCGCCAAACGGTATTATTCGAAAATCTCGTCCATCCAGATTAACGGGATTGTCCACAAAGCGATCTGGATCAAATTCCAGCGGCTTCTCCCACGCATTTGGATCTCTTGCTATGGCCCACACATTCACCATGACGTGTGAATTGGGGGGAATGAAATGCCCCAATATTTCCCTTGAAGATTCTGGAGATGCGTGTGGAAGCATCAGCGGGGTTGGCGGATGCAGTCGGAGAGTTTCTGTTACAACCGCTTGTAAATACTTCAGCCGAGGAAGATGAGATTCAGTTACTCTCTCTTCCATTCCAACAGCTGAATCCACTTCCTCTCGCACTTTGTTCATCAGATGAGGATGGCGGATCAGCTCGGAAATCGCCCATTCTACCGTTCGGGTAGCCGTGTCGGTTCCCGCCGCCATCATGTTCTGCAAAAATCAACAAAGACGGTGAGAATTGGGGGAGAAAGATAAGGATTCTCTGAAAAGCTTAATGGGTTGCAGTGCGTACCAGTAAAATCCCTTTGATGTTAGACTCCGAAAGCTGTCGGCCCTCTCCAGCAGAATTATATTTGAGTTGGTGCAGAATCTGTAGAAAGTCCTTGTTCCCATCGTCCTCACTGGACAAAGGCATTTGCCTCTGTTCTTCAATCTTTTTCACCAGAAATTCATCAAGGCGCTTGTGCAGGCTTTTCAATCCATCAACAGAACCGCCCAAGCCAATCCGCTCTAAGAAAGGAACGAAATCCCCAATCCGAAAACGAGCAGCCGTTCTCAAGAAATCATCCATTAGCTCTCTGAAATGCTCAGCTTCTGAGTTATTTTCGTCGAAGAGCCTCATTCTGAGCGTCATCTGTCCAATAACATTACAAGTGAAGACATTAACAAAATCTCCGACATTTACAGCACTGCCTCGCTGTTTAAAGATGGAGGCGAGAACCAGCGCCATTTCTTCTTCTCGGGACTCCTGCCACTTTTCCAGACATTTGGGAGTCAAGAGGTGGAAAATGCAGAGCTTTCTTAGAAAAGGCCACTGCGAATGGGGAGACCAGGTGATGTCGCTTCTATTGTACAGGAGAATATCTGCTGCCGCTGCGCCGCCCTGAGGTCTGTTAGAGAAATCGGAATCAAATGTCTTCAGAATGGCAGTAGCGGCCTCCTGAGAGGAAGCAATAATGGCGGGAGTGGTGCCCATTTTAATATACATGAGGCCGCCATAGCGCTGGGAAAGAGCATGAAGAGACTGGTGGGGATTCGAACCCAGGTCCAGCAGGTTGCCCAAAATAGGCAGCCCTCCTGGACCTGGCGGCAGCTTTGCCTTCCCCTTTGGCTTTCCTCCATTGAAGAAGTAAAGATAAGTTATCAGAGCTATGACAGGAAGAGTTACTGAAACCGAGAATGACAAGAAGAATGAGAAAAGCTTAGACGTATCCATAGTCATTTCTATCTTACTGCTTGTGTAGAGGCTTGGCTGAGTTATATAGAAAAGGAGAGACCAGAATATCGTATTGTATGACGACGCGTACCGAGGGACTAGGGGCTCTCCGTTAATGCTGTTTTGTTTGAGACTTTCTTAACGCGGTCAAGCCTTTTGTTCGCATTATTTCTCTTTCCCCAAGTTCGATTTTCAAAGCACGGCGCAACTGTCAACGACTCGAAAGCCGGTTAATGCGCCGACCTCCCGATATTTCAATATTAGCTGCTCCCCCATTTCATGCTCGGCCTTCCAATTTATTCTACACATTTCCACATTCCATATTTTATGGAGACGATTAAATATTGTGTTTGTAGTTCTCTTCAATTCATTTTCACATTATCATGCAAGGAGAGGATTATATATTGTGTTACTGATAGTATTATTAGTCAATGGATAATTATTATTCAATTAATTGAATAAATGATATTTATATCTTGCTAATACATAATATTCTATTTGATTTAATAAAATATATGATGTTATATTTTGAATTAGTAAAATATAACTTAATGTTTAGATATTATTTTTCAAAAGTCTATTATGATTCCTTAACAATAAATATGTTATGAGGCATAGTACTATTAGGTGTGATTTAGGGTTATTTTGTTGATTATAATTAACAATTAAATAAATTGTAGTGGTGAGATCTAGAAAGTAATAAATGATATTCAATTTTATATTATGTATCAACAAGACATTATTTGATGCTTTGTTATCACCCATCTTTTCATCAAGGATCTATTATGACACCTTAATAATAAATTTGTTATTGAGACATTGAATTGAGAGAATTTTTTTTTTTTTTTTGTAAGGGGAGATGAACCAACATTTGGGCATGTTCCAATAGTTGTATTATGACTTTGTTCTATTCATCTCCACATTTTATCTTCTCATAAGAGGATTGAATATTGTATTTGTACTAGAATTGTTATTTTGATATTAAGGTTGTCATTGTTGAAAAATTATAAAAAATTAAATAAACTATACATATCATATCTACAAAGAAATAAATTATGTAATAATATATTATGTATTAACAAGACAAAACTCAATGCTTAGTTATCACCCATCGTTTCTTTAAGGGTCTATTATGAAACCTTAACAATAAATGTTGTATGCCACCTTAACAATAAATATGTTATTGAGACATCATATTGGTAAGTGAAATATTTTTTTTTGTATTTATGGGAGAAACCCACTAGTTGAGCATGTTCCAATAGTTTTTATGGCATTTGTTTTTTTTATGCCCACTATTATTAATATTAGGTATCAAATAAAAAATGTTATAACACTTACCATCAACCATTTTTTCAAGGGTCTAGTATGACACCTTAATAATAAATGTGTTAGTGAGATATTAAATTGGGCACAAGAATATTTATTTTGGTATTTAGGATAGAAGACCCGGTAATTGTACTTGTACTTTGAGTTTGTTCTACTCATCTGAGCCATATTCTATCTTCTAACAAGATGATTAATTATTGTACTTGTACTAGCATTATTAGTTGCGATCTTAAGGTTGCTAGAGTTTATTATTATAAATTATAGTATAAATTATACTTATCAAAAATAAATAATAATAAATAATATGATATTAAATTATGTATCTGCAATACCAAATTAATGCTTTGTTATCAAGTACTTTTTTTCCAATGGTTTAGTATGAGACCTTAACAATAAATTACACATTCCATCTTCTAAGGGGGCGATTCAATATTGTGTTTGTAGTAGTATTATTAGTTGTGATTTTAAGGTTGTCAGTGTTGTTTCATATTAATTAAATAAATTATACTTATTAGATCTAAAAAGTAATAAATTATATAGTTACATTGTAAATCAATAAGACACAACTTGGTATCTTAGTTTCTGGATTCGATTGTGTAGACTTTTTTACCATTGTAAATCAACAAGACACAACTTACTGTTTAATTATCACCTACCCATTTTTTAAGGGTTTATTACAACACCTTAACAATAATTGGCATGTTCATGGGTTGCTAAGGGTTGATCCTTCACTAAAGGGTAATGTTGAAGATCGAAACGTGAAGAAGCTTGATGAAGGTTGGATTAAAGTGCAGTTTGATGGTGCTTCAAAAGGAAACCCAGGAAAGAGTGGTGCAGGATAGTCATTCTAGATTCAGAAAATAATATTATGTCCATCAGTGCACGCCCACTTACAAAAGGTACTAACAACATAGCATAGTGCTTGACTGCCATTTTCTCTCTCCAAGTGGCCAAAAGAAAGGGATTCAAAAAACTCCACCTCCAAGGAGACTCACAAATTATAATTAATGGGATTGCCAAAGGGAGAATGGAAACTTGGTTCCTCGATCGACACATCACATGCATCAGGAGGATGTTAGAAAATTTTGACGATTATGAAGTCTCACATACTCTACGTCAAGGTAATCAAATTACAGATAAATTAGCAAATGTGGGAGTGAAATTTGAAGGAAATTTAGAGATGGTTGAGGATTTTGATCACTTGCCTTTTCCCACCCATGATTTTTGTAGATAATTTATAATTATGATGAGATACCCCTATATCTCACCTTATGCCAAATAACAGTGGCAGCGCTTGTGGGACTTGTGGCCATGTAAGTTGAAGGGACAAATACAATAAATGCACTCATTTTTTGGGCAGAGAGCCAAGAACTCTCTCGATGAACAAAGAGCTATATTTAGTTATAATCAATTTGAAAGGCTCATTGAAAATGTAGAGGGAACCGTGGAGGAAAATTTATTTTTGGATACTCTAAAAGAGAAGCAAACACCTGGGATTAGAACTGCTATCACTGCGCATAGGTTGGGAATGGTTTTTAGAATTGGCGAAGAGGAGTGTGTCCGTATTTTGGAAAAATTGTTTGGAAAATAATTCCTTGAAGGTAATTTTCGCCCATGCACTAATGTGGACATCTCATCCATGTTCTGTGCTTCAGCTTTTTAGCTTGCCAAAGACAAAGAGGAGGCTTTGTGCATGATCAGACTCTGCATTAATCCCATATGGTGGGTGGATGTTGAGCAGTGGATGAATATGGAAGATATTGGTGTTGGTTTCCCTATTTTTTATGGTTTTTGGCATCGTTTTAGTGGTGCAAGAGAATATTTCCAACCCTTTATGGTTTTTGGGGTAGCGACACCTTCCATCCAACATGCACGGGTGAAGCCAAGACTGTTGGGATGGATTTACTGGCCTTTGCAAACCAATGAGAGGCAAACCAATAGAGGCTAGAAGAGGAAATAAAGCGTAAGAGGAAGCATACAACAAGCATTGTCTATGAGCGTGAGGAGGGGAATATCTCCAAGGTGGTGCCAAAACCTGTTCTTGGAAAGACCGAACCCAAGATGGATATAGCTGGTGGGATCATGATAAACGAGGCCCGTGGAGAGATGTTGGAAAAATGGGGTTTTATGGGGTAATGACCAGTAAATGCTTGTATGGCATGCGTGCCCATTTTGTCTAGTAGGGCTATGTTCCTAGTTTGGGGATTGTGTTGGGTGGATGATGGGTAGGGGAAAATTTATAGAGGATTGATGTGTCAATGGGGACTATAGTGATGCATCTAGGCTTATGGCCTTTTTGATTGTAAACTTTTACTTTGAAGCAATAAAATTATCAATTATAAAAATAATAATAAATGTGTTAATGAGACATTTAATTAGTCATAGGAGTACTTTATGTGCAAATAGGGGAGAAGAATCACAATTTGGGCATGTTCCAATACTAGTACTTATACTTTGTTGTACCCTTCTTCACATTCTATATTTTAATTTAATAATATAAATATTCTATTTGTAGTAGTAGTATTAGCTATGATTTTAAGGTTTACACTATTTTGATTAAGAGAAAATAAAGTTTTAGAGGACCTGAAACCTTTACAAAAGAGAAGAATAGAACATCTAAATAGCCCCCAAAGAAATAACAAAAAAGATAAAGAAGAAGAGCTAAAACAAACAAGATTTCAACCTAAACAAAAAGCCATCTAACCTAACACTAGAACCCCGACAACAACAAACAAAGATAGACAAAAATATAAGAGCACTAGAATTTTTTGAGAAGATCAACTCCTTCGATTACCATAAGGTCATGTTTACAGCAGTCAACTTCAACTCCTCAATATCTTTGTTGTTCTTGAATATTTTTTTCTTGGTGTTGGATCTAGTCCTCTTTCCCAATCCAAGAGTGTCATCCGCAACATCCTTTTCCACCTCAATAACCTATGATCCCTTCTCCTCTATCTTACCTACTAGAATTTTAACATGCTCCGCATAAACCTTCAAAATTTTATAGCTCTTCTCTCCTATCTTTTTCAGACTGTCCTCCATTTTGTCCATCTTAGTCTCCATAGCCACAATCCTTTGTTCCATATTTTTATACTTCCAGTGATCCGACTGGGTTAAGGTTTACACTATTGATTATTGTAAAAAATTTAATAAATTGTACTTGTCAGATCTAAAAAGTAATAAATTATGGGTCAACCCTCAATGGTGGGTTACACTTTTCTAGAGGAAGAAAAATGTCCCGAAAAGCATGATTAAGAAAAACAATCCATCATACTTTCGATAGAAAGTAACTAGTACTTTCGATCGTAAGTGAAGAACTTATGATTGAAAGTACTTTCCTTACTTTTGATTGAAAGTAAGAAAGCACTTTCGATCGAAAGTACTTAGGTAAAGGACTTTCGATCGAAGTCAAGAGCTATGAATATCGAAGGGGTTTTTAACCCCGCCAAAACTATCACTTTCATAGTGACAATTTTGGCCGAGTTGAAATTCTTTAGCTTCCAATTTTTTGACCATTGTTTTCAAGTATTTTATTTTTGGTTTTCATTATTTATTATTTTATATATATATATTTAGTATATATACATGTGTGTGTGTGTGTGTGTGTGTGTGTGTGTCTATATATATATATATATATATATATATATATATATATATATATATATATATATATATATATATATATATATATATATATATATATATATATATATATATATATATATATATATATGGCATGTATACATGTCATACATATGTACATGTATACATGTCATATATATGTACATGTATATATATGCATGTGTATATATATGTCATATATGTGTGTGTGTGTGTGTGTGTGTGTGTGTGTGTGCACACAAAGATGGGGGACCAAAAAGGTGCCACTTTGCTTTTTGGTCCTCCATCGACGCGACGATCGAAGACAACTCAAGATTTGTTTTCTTCCCTTGGTGGGAAAGGACTAGATTAGGGATATGAATTGTATACCTATATGGCATTAGTGGACATATTTTTTGTATATTGTATAAGTGATACATTGTACATCCATTTGCCTTTGCGGAAGCCAGTTTAACTATATTGAATATATTCAATGTATGACATTATTGGACATATATATTTGGCTTCATGCCCTACGAATATTTTTTTTTTATGTTTTAGGTATGCAATTTATGTGTTTGGTTTATTTATGTATACTAATTTATGTTTATGTGGATGTCTTATGCTTTGCAAATTTCCCATGCCTTATAGTTATGCTTGTATGTTTATCAATGTATCTTTAACTTGCTAACTGTGCTACAAATGCCAGTCACTATCCTTAATAACAGTCAATTCATTGACTGTAATAATAAAAAAAGTAATGAAATGAATGCAGAAATGTATAAATATAATATAAGGCAATATTTCTACGTCACAACCTATCCAAGATCATGTGGAATCAAACATTTATATTCATTGGTGTGTTCCCTATTCCACGGGATAGTCACAATATAAAGACATGACCTCGAACAGGTGTGGCAGCATATGGCAAGGTTGTCGACTATTGACCTGAATACCAGGCCTATTTTGATTTGTGGATACCCTAATGTTGGCAAGAGTTATTTTATTAATAAGATTACTAGGGCGGATGTGGCTGTGCAACCTTATGCTTTTACAAACTAACTTCTAACTGTCCCCTAACTGACTGATTGTTAATGACAAACACTAGAACTAGTTTTCAATTTGACAACAAAAGTTGTCAACTCAACAACCCAACACCCTTTTCCCACTCACTCCAATTAAGCCCTATTTGGCTTATATTGCTAATATAGGCAATTTACAAGATTGTTCACATTTAGTGCTTTTAACACTATGTAAAGGTTCTACTGGCCTTAGTACATATTTATAGACCCTTATACATTATTTCCATCAACCCCTAACCTATGATCAATACATAACCATTCACAGTGACCCCTAGGTACCTTTAGGCTTCTTAGTGCCATTAAGGCTGACATTTAAGATTGGGTTACAATATGATCAATACATGATCCAAATAACATTCCATGATCCAAATACATGATCAAATTTCAAAGTGGACCACAAGCCCTTTTGCATCTAAATACATATTTGCACTCATCCTACTGCTTGCCCCGGAGTGGTCGGCAGCATTCGAACGACTGTATGCCAAAAAAGTTTGTCAGTAGAATTTATCCAGCCATTCAAAGCTGTTGGAACAAATGGTTTGATGCTACAACTGACAATTTGAAAGATACACAATGTTGGCCATTTGAACCGAGGAACACTATGAGTTTTGACATCAACCGAGAATGTGTTGCCAAATTTAAACGAACTTGAATCTCTAAAAACCAAGACAAGCTATAGTAGGCCTTGGTAACACGGTCCTGTAGAATTTGATGGATCGATGCTACCTCGCACGAGCTCTGAGATATGACCCCGTAAAGATCATTGATTTTATAATCTAGGGACCTTAAGGGACACTTCCACCTAGAGTCGGCGGTCACGTTTGAACAACTGTGTGTGCCAAAAAAGGTTGTCAATGGAATTTATTTGGTCATTCAAAGCTATTCGAACAAACGGTTCGATGCTACAACCGACGGTTTGAAAGATACGCAATGTTGGCCATTTGAACTGAGGAACACTGTGAGTTCTGACATCGACTGAGAATGTGTTGCCAAATTTAAACAAACCTAAATCTCTAAAAACTGAGATAGGCTATTGTAGGCCTCAACAACATGGTCCAATAGCACCTGACAGATCGATGCTACCTCACATGAGCTCTGAGATATGACCCTGTAAAGATCATTGATTTCATGTTGTAGTGACCTTAAGGGACACTTCAGCCCGAAGTCATTGGTGGTGTTTGAACGACTATGTGTGCTAAACGAGGATGACCCCAACATTTACCTGACCATTCAGAGCTTTTGGAATAGACGGTTTGATGCTACGACTGACAGTTTGAAAGATACGCAACGTTGGTTGTTTGAACTGAGGAACACTATGAGTTTTGACATCGACCGAGAATGTGTTGTCAAATTTAAATGAACTTGAATCTCTAAAAACTGAGATAGACTATTGTAGGCCTCGGCAACATAGTCCCATAGCACCTAATGGATCGATGCTACCTCGTACGAGCTCCAAGATATGACCACGTAAAGATCTCTAATTTCATGTTGACGAAACCTTGAGGGACACTTCGGCCCGAAGTCGTCGGCAGGGTTCGAACAAGTGTGTGTGGTGAATGAGGTTTCCCCTAGAATTTACCCAACCATTTGAAGCTGTTGGAACAAATGGATCGATGCTATGACCGATGGTTGGAAAGATACGCAATGTTGGCTATTTGAACTGAGGAACACTGTGAGTTCTGACATCGACTGAGAATGTGTTTCCAAATTTAAACAGACTTGAATCTCTAAAAACTGAGATAGGCTATTGTAGGCCTTGGCAACATGGTCCTGTAGCACCTGACAGATTGATGCTAGCTTGCACGAGCTCTGAGATATGACCTCGTAAAGATCATTGATTTCATGTTAAAGGGACCTTGAGGGACACTTAGGCCTGGAATCATTGGTGGGGATCGAATGACTGTGTGTGGTGAACTAGGTTGCCCCTAGCATTTACCCAACCATTTGGAGCTATTGGAATAAACTATTCGATGCTATGACTGACAGTTGGAAAGATATGCAACAATGGTCGTTTGAACTGAGGAACACTTTGAGTTGTGACATCGATCGAGAATGAGTTACCAAATTTAAACAAACTTGAATCTCTAAAAACTGAGATAGTCTATTATAGGCCTCAACAACATGGTCCCGTGGGACCTGACAAATTGATGCTACCTTGCACGAGCTGTGAGATATGACCCCATAAATATCATCAATTTCATGTTGAAGGGACCTTGAGGGACACTTCGGCCCAGAGTCATCGGCGGCATTCGAATGACTGTCTGTGTTAAATGAGGTTTCCCCTAGCGTTTACCCAGCCATTTGGAGCTATTGGAATATACAGTTTGATGCTACAGCTGACGATAGGAAAGATACATAATGTTGGCCATTTGAACTGAGGAACACTTTGAGTTCTAACATCGACCGAGAATTCTGTTGCCAAATTTAAATGAACTGGAATCTTTGAAAACTGAGACAGGTTATTGGAGGCCCCATCAACATGGTCTTGTAGCTCCTAACAGATTGATGCTACCTCACATGAGCTCCAAGATATGACCCCGTAAAGATCATCAATTTCATGCTAAAGAGACCTTAAGGGACACTTCAGGTCGAAGTCGTCGGCGGTGTTTGAACGAATGTGTGTAGTGAAAAAGGTTTCCACTAGCATTTACCCGACCATTCGGAGCTATTGGAATAGATGGTTTGATGCTACGATCGACAGTTGGAAAGATACGCAACATTGGCTGTTTGAACTGAGGAACATTGTGAGTTTTGACATCGACCAAGAATGTGTTGCCAAATTTAAACGAAATTGAATCTCTAAAAAATGAGATAATCTATTGTAGGCCTTGGCAACATAGTCTCATAGCACCTGACAAATTGATGCTACCTCGCACGAGCTATGAGATATGACCCTGTAAAGATCATTGATTTCATGTTGAAAGGACCTTGAGGGACACTTCAGCCCGGAGTCGTCAGTGGCATTTAGACAACTATGTGTGGTGAATGAGGTTTCCCCTTGCATTTACCCAGCCATTCAGAGCTATTGGAATAGACGGGTTGATGCTATGACTGATGGTTGGAAAGATACGTAATGTTGGTCATTTGAACTGAGGAACATTTTGAGTTCTGACATCGACTGAGAATGTGTTGCCAAATTTAAATGAAATTGAATTTTTAAAAACCAAGATATGTTATTGTAGGCCCCGGCAACATGGTCTCATATCACCTAATGGATTGATGCTACCTTTCACAAGCTCTGAGATATGACCCCGTAAAGATCATTGATTTCATGTTGAAGGGACCTTCAGGGACACTTCAGCTCAGAGTCATTGGTGGGGTTCGAACGACTGTGTGGTGAATGAGGTTGCCCCTAGTGTTTACCTGGCCATTCAGAGCTATTGGAATAGATGGTTTGATGTTATGACTAATGGTTGGAAAGATATGCAACGTTGGCCATTTGAACTGAGGAACACTATGAGTTTTGACATCAACCGAGAATGTGTTGCCAAATTTAAACAAGCTTGAATATCTAAAAATTGAGATAGGCTATTGTAGGCCTCGACAACATGGTCTCGTAGCACTTGATGGATTGATTCTACCTTGCACGAGCTCTGAGATATGACCCCATAAAGATCACCAATTTCATGTTGAAGGGACCTTGACGGACACTTTGGCCCGGAGTCATTGACAACATTCAAATGACTGTGTGTGGCAAAAGAGGTTGCCCCTAGCATTTACCCAAGCATTCAGAGCTTTTGGAATAGATAGTTCGATGCTATGATCGACAGTTGAAAAGATATGCAACATTGGCCATTTGAACTGAGAAACACTTTGAGTTCTGACATCGACCAAGAATGTGTTGCCAAATTTAAAGGAACTTGAATCTCTAAAAACTGAGATAGGCTATTGTAGGCCTTGGCAACATGTTCTTGTAGCATCTAATAGATCGATGTTACCTTACATGAGCTTTGAGATATGACCCTATAAAGATTTCCAATTCCATGCTGAAGGGACCTGGAGGGACACTTTGGCTGGAAGTCATCGGCGACGTTTGAACGACTGTGTGTGGTGAACGAAGTTTCCCCTAGTATTTACCTGACCATTCAGAGTTGTTGGAATAGATGGTTTGATGATACGACCGATGGTTGGAAAGATATGCAATGTTGGCTGTTTGAACTGAGGAACACTTTGAGTTCTAACATCAACCGAGAATGTCTTGCCAAATTTAAATGAAATTGAATCTCTAAAAATTGAGATAGGTTATTATACACCTTGGAAACACAGTCGCGTAGCACCTATGGATCGATGCTACCTTGTACGATCTTCGAGATATGACCCTATAAAGATCACTGATTTCATGCTGAAGGGACCTTGAGGGACACTTCGGCCTGAAGTCTTCGGTAGGGTTCGAATGACTATGTGTGGCGAATGAGGTTTCCCCTAGTGTTTACCTGGCCATTTGGATCTCTTGGAATAGACAGTTTGATGCTACGACCAACGGTTGGAAAGATACGCAATGTTGGTTGTTTGAATTAAGGAACACTGAGTTCTGACAGCGATAGAGAATGTGTTGCCAAATTTAAACAAAATTGAATCTCTAAAAACTGAGATAGGCTATTGTAGGCCCTAAAAACATAGTTTCATAGCACCTGATGAATCAATGCTACCCTACATGAAATCTGAGATATGACCTCGTAAAGATTGCTAATTTCATGCTAAAGGGACCTTGAGGGACACTTCGGTCTGAACTCGTCGGCGGTGTTTGAATGACTGTGTGTGACAAATGAGGTTTCCACTACTGTTTACCCAGCCATTTAGAGCTATTGGAACAAATGGTTTATTTCTACAACCGACGATTGGAAAGATATGCAACGTTGGCCATTTGAACTTAGGAACACTGTGAGTTCTGACATCGACCAAGAATGTGTTGCCAAATTTAAACAAACTTGAATCTCTGAAAACCAAGATAGGCTATTGTAAGCCCCGATAACATGGTCCTGTAGCACCTAACAAATTGATGCTACCTTGCACAAGCTCTGAGATATGACCCCGTAAAGATTGCTGATTTCATGTTGAAGGGACCTTGAGGGACACTTCGGCCCAGAGTCGTCGACTACATTCGAATGACTGTGTGTGGCAAATGAGGTTTCCACTAGTGTTTACTCGACCATTCGAAGCTATTGGAATAGACAGTTTGATGCTATGACCAACGGTTGGAAAGATACACAATATTGGCCATTTGAACTAAGGAACACTGTGAGTTATGACATCGATCGAGAATGTGTTGCCAAATTTAAACAAAATTGAATCTCTAAAAACTGAGACAAAGTATTGTAGGCCCCGACAACACGGTCCTATAGCACTTGATAGATTGATGCTACCTCACACGAGCTCTGAGATATGACCCTGTAAAGATCGTCGATTTCATGCTGAAGGGACCTTGTGGGACACTTCAGCCCAGAGTCGTCGGCGGCATTCAAATGACTATGTGTGGTGAACAAGGTTTCCACTAGCAATTACCTAGTCATTCAGAGCTATTGAAATAGACAGTTCGATGCTACAACTGATGGTTGGAAAGATACGCAATGTTGGCCGTTTGAACCAAGGAATACTTTGAGTTCTGACATCGATCAAGAATGTGTTGCCAAATTTAAATGAAATTGAATCTCTGAAAACTGAGACAGGCTATTGTAGGCCCCAGAAAAATGGTCTCGTAACACTTGATGGCTTGATGCTATCTTGCATGAGCTCTGAGATATGACCCCTTGGTTTAGTGAAGTTAAATAATTCTTAATGAACCCACTAAGAATCAAGTCTTATTGAATACAATCCTCTAACATTAAAAAAACAATGAACTGGAATTCATTTCCTAAACAAATTTAACATATGACTTAATGAATGAAAAATCCATCAAATAAATAAATAACACAAATACTAATTAATTAAATAATTTCAAATATATCACTATTTACAATACATGTCAAGTAAAATCATCGACCCAACTTGCTCATAAATACACCTAGCCATTTCAAATCTCAAAAAGTTACTAATTTGATATCTCACAAAGAAAACTATCTGCCCAAAAAATTTCTTGCATTAAATGATGCTTCTCTGCTGAAATATAACAAGATCATGACACTTTTCTCCAGAGAAATTGAGACTACTGTCAAGTTTGTCCTGCCTGGAGAGCTGGCTAGGCATGCTTCTTCTGAAGTAAGTAAGGTTGTTACCAAGTTTTCTACTGCTCTAGGTTAGGTTTTGTTGGAAGATTTTAGGTTTTTTGTACGTTGTGTTTATGGCAAGCTTGTTTAGAAGTTGGTTTTGGATTGGGTTTATGTTAAAATGGGCTTGTTGAAGGGTTAGGGGGTGAAGGAAGTGTTCACCAGTCAGGTCGTGAAAGTCTGAGAATGATATCAACTTAGTAACTCTGAAAAGGGTATTTGAAAGTATAAAAACATTGCTAGGTTATTTGGGGACATTGTGAATGAATTGCTGATTTCAAGGTTTGAAGGGTTACTAGACAGGCCTAGAAAGGCTATAATACAAGAATGGTGAAGGATGAGTGGATAGGAGTGAATGGGAAGTTGTAACATGGAAAATGTACCATGTTGAGATGATCTAAGGTGTTAGGATTAGGGTGTGAAGTCTGGTTTGAGTTTTGATGTGGTGGAGGCACTAGGTACACTAGGTGGCCTAGGAGGGTACACTATCTAGATAAACCAAAATGTAAACCTTGGGTTTTAGAGAGGGAGAAGTTAGAAAGGAAATGAGATAGTGCATCCTTGAATTGAGTTAGTTCCTTAAGGCTCTTCCATGGCCTTCCAAGTATTATGTGCCTGCAAGTCATTGGCATAACATCATAAAGTTTTTTTATTAATAATGAGAAATATTTTTACAACTTCACTCAATAGGAGCACCAGAGGAAAGAGATGAGCAGAGAAAACCTTAGGTATTTCCCAAAAAAAAAATAGAAAGGTTGTCATTAAATCTTACAAACTTCTCGTTATACATACAAGGTAATGCATGAGCAATTTACGGTCCACCCAATTTACAATGCTATATAAATTTGACATTACAATATTTTGTATCTCCATTTATTCCAATGAACCAATTGGATCTACCCTACCCTTGATTGTCTCAAGTATTGCCTCATTGTCTGACTCATGAACCTTCCAAAGAGTTTTATTATGCGGTCTTCCCCTATATTTCAAAATATCTCTGACTAATTTTAATTTGAGGATACACATGCATAAATTTTGCAAAGAATTGTGTCTGAGTTGAATCCAAATTTTTTTTTGGATGTGGAACATGAATTCAACTACCAATCCTCCTTCTTACAACATCTCTTTGATTAGGAGATACCTGTGTATTATTCTTCCAAAATTCTTCAATCAAGGATTTCAAAGCTTCAACAATTGCTTTATCTTTTCATGGTAGTCTACCGGAAAATGCCCATAACTCATTTCTATTTGGATATTCCACTCTTTGACACCTTCCCAGGGCTCTCATTAGAGACTTTCTACTTATTTTCAATGTTTTTCTTGTATTTCTAATGAGTCAAGATTTCTTCATTTGAGTTCTTACTATCATTGATGTAAGTACACATCGTGTGACATTACTATCTTTCATGCGTGATGTAGAACCCCCACTCTCATATGCAGTCAATAGGTTCTTTACAATAGATTTTTCACTTGACTCATCCATCATTCTTAGCCCAATAATCTTCATGATGGGCCTAAATTTTAGATTTCTCATCATTTCAACAAATAGTTGACATCTTCTTGTCATGTTTAAATTCTCAAAAAATGATCTCCAAATATGATTAGCATTTCTTTGACAAGTACGCTTGGGAATCTTGTCAGGCATTGCTTGCAAAATGTTAGTATCAATATCAATCAAATATTTTGGCTTTCTATAAATAATTCTAGGAGCATCAAAAACATTATGTGTGAATTGCATACCATCTTGAGTACCTTCAACATGAGACAATGTTGTGCCTACACCTTGGGATGTAGACAATGGTGTGCCTTCAACATGATACAAGGGGGTACGTACACCTTGGGCTTGTTGGTGTCCAAAACGACGCTTATGCTCTAATAAGCTGCCAGTATACCCTTAGATGGATCTTAGGAATGGTTAGCTCCAAAATTGCTATGAGGTCTTAGGGTAACTAGACCAACTATAGGGACAAGACTGCCCTCTTCTACTTCTAGCTCTGCAAAACCAAGGCGGATGCACCTAACCTAGTATAAAATATACTTCACACACCAAGGACTAGGTTCATATAATAGATGACTGGATAGTAAGAGGGTACTAAATGATAACCACACATTCATTGACTCCTCTTTACTATGGGGTAGGACCTTATACAACCAAATACTGAAAATCTAAAGGATGGTTCTTAATCTTATATGTTTGAATCATAACAATCTAAGTCAGGATATGTCAACAAGGAAATACTCATCTAGACCAGTGCCTCATCCATTGGGCAAGTTTTCTTAAATAGATCACATACACACACCACAATTATATCTAAGATTCAAAGCCATAAACACATCTATAATATCCTTTACTACTTATATGAAATCCTCACATAGACAAGAGATAGACCTATGTCTCATCTAAAGCATAATTTAATCTAATCCTTGATTAGAACTAAAGAATGAAGACACATACACAAACAAGTATGCAGTGAACTAGAAAGTTCAAAATCTATCTGTAATGACACAAAGGAGAGATAAGGATCATATATTTGCATTAAGTATGAAGAATCCTTAAGTGCATACAATCAATTCAAGCATAACAAGCTTGCAAACTACAGCTTAGACCTGTAACTTTCTTTCAAATTGTCAAAAAATCAAGACAGGACATTACAATTCAGACTGGGCAGAGGACTCACAACCGAAAAAGCTTGAATACCAAACTCCCAATGCTACAAAATGATCATGAAAATCCCTTTATACCGGGGTTACAATACAAGCATAATGATCATTTCAAATTCAAAATTTCAAAATCACCTAACCCCACTAAGGAATAAACACAGACATGACAGGGGGTTAAGCCACAGCATCAAGCTCAAACAGTCTAATCAACCAGCTGCAAACACTTCTCAAGCCAAGATTGTAATCATTCCTTATGGTACAAATCCCTCTACAATCAACCGTCAAGCACCCTGGACCACACTAGAGCGGTGGAGAAAATTAGTTTCACCAACTCTGGCCCTTCCTGTCATCAATTTCGGTCCTTCCCGGTCACTGGAAATGTTCACAGAGATTCAAAAATGAAAGCAAACGGTCACAATGCACTCGCAGGCTTCATGTTTTTAACCACCCAAGCACCTTGGGCTAACTCCATAATGGCGATGCCAAACAGTTGTCGCATGATTGCATAGCCTGGAAATGGGTTATGCGAACATGCGGCATGCCACTTGCATTACCTTCTCTTAACTGCCGACACTGCCGCTACCACAATAAGGTTTGTCGCATGTTCGTAAGCCAAAAAATTGGCTTATGCGAACATGCAACAAGCCACAAACATGCAACCTGCCAACTATCATGTCACCATCGAAATACCCCCACCTAGGCCCACATTCAAACCTTAACATCCGGCTAGCACGGACCAACCGGAGATCGCCACAACCTCACCTGCCAACGGGACCACCAAAAAACTATAAACGGGTCCCAGCACACATGGCACCCTGTCGCATGATCGCATAGCCCAGAGATGGGCTACATGATCATGCGACAACCCACAGACCGTAACTGCAACCGCAGGGAGTCAATAGCAAGGGGCCTGTCGCATGATTGCAAGCCATGGAAATGGCCCTTGCGATCATGCGACAAGGCCATGAGACCGCCACATCACCCACTTCTCTGCATCTCCCAGGCCCACCGATGAAACGCTACCACACTGCCATGAACACGTGTCAATTGGTCACATGATCGCATAGCCAAAAACTAGGCTATGCAATCATGTGACAGCCAAACCAAAGCTACCACATCACCACCTCTGGGACCACGGAACTGCTTTACCTTTTAGAGGGTCGAACGATTGTCACAAAAGTGCATAGCCTTGAAAAATCCTTCACACTTTAACAACAACCATTGATGCTCCGACACGTCAGGACCCTCTGACCAATCTGGAAACCAGGTCCCACCACACATCGCACTTGCGCCCTAAGGAAAATTAGACTGCCAAACAACTGAACAAAACTGGGACCCACATGGCTAGGTGGCAAGCGGTCGCATGATTGTATGTCAAAAAATTTTGACATGTGGCCATGCGATAGCCAATCAGGAAAAGCCCAGACCCACCATCCAGTCGGACTTGCACAGTTAAGAACGAGGTCGAAAACACATAAAGTTTTTGGCACCAAAAGACAAGTGCATAAAAGCTTGAAGGCAAAGGGTCAAAAACAATGCAATTTTTTGGCAAAAGATCAAAAACACATAGGAATAATGACAAACTGAAAGGTAGTAGGGAAGCTAAAAACAACACGGGTTTTCGAAAACACTGCAGGTTTTCGATACTGTGGCAGAATTTTTTAAAAAGTTTCCCGCAGACCTTAGAATTTTAATAACTTTCTGGGTTTTGCAAATTAGGAGATGCACTTTGGACCAGAGCAAGGTGACAAGATAAAGAGCATGGGGCAGGACACTTAACAAAAACATTGTAGGGAATAGGCCAATTTCACAAGATTTTGCAATGACAGAAAAAAAGGCCTAACAGGGCTTCAACATGATACAAGGGTGTGCCCACACCTTCGGAAGTATACAATGGTGTGCCTTCAACATGATACATTGGTGTGCCTCCAACATTAGATGGTGATGTCTCTTCAACTTGGGAACTCATAGATGATGTGCCCGCATCTTCATAATTCAATTGTCTTGTTACACACAAGTTTCTCATTCGTTGTCTTTTTGTTTCCAATTCCAATTCTCTCTTACTTTGTATTGATGTTTCATGTTCCTCATCCAAAGAAAAATCTTCTTCTATGGTATCTAATTTTTTTGTTCATGAAGTTGTCTCATTCTTTCCCTTCTCTTCTCTTTGTCTCTTTCATGCTCTTTCGATGTTAAATTCTTTTCTCACTTCCTTGGCATGATGATGATTTCTACAAATGAATTGATTACAATTTTAAAAATATAATATAAATGTGAAACAATAAGTCAAATTATAATATAAACCTCTTACAATATGACAAATTATAATATAAATTTATAACAATTATATCAAATTATGTATTGAACAAGTCTATATCATACCAATTATAAACCAAAACACTCTTTATTCACATTTGACATGTACAAAAATAAAAAACTTACCTCAATTGGTAAATTTCAGTGATAATGATTGACTTTCACAATTCGATGTTGATTTTTAAACAAAAAGATGGTGAAAATTAATAGAATATGCTTCTCTGTCACTATCAACACCATGAAAAGTGAATATTTTTTGGATAACATGCAAAACTTAGACAACATATAGAAAAAGTGGGCCTCTTTCACGAGATCCTTGGCAAAGAAAACCATTTATTTTAGTCTTCCATAGCATGAGTGCATTATAGCACATACACCCTATGCAAAACTAAAAAGTGTTATGCATAATCTTGAAAAGAATGAGTGCGCTATAGGGCGTGCACCCTATGTAAAACAAGAAAAGAGAGAGAGAGAGAGAGAGAGAGAGAGAGAGAGAGAGAGAGAAGGGGAGAGGGAGGGAGACGGGGAACGTCAAAGAGTGATAAGGGAGAGAGATGGAGAGAGAGAGAGAGAGAGAGAGAGAGAGAGAGAGAGAGAGAGAGGGTAATAAGGGAAAATATAGAGGGTAGGAAGGTGGGAGAGAGAAAATGTGTGTGTGAGAGAGAGAAAGAGGGGTTAAATAGGGTAATAAGGAAAAATATAGAGGGTACAAAGGTGGAGAGAGAGAGAGAGAGGGGGGGAAGGGGAAGTGAAAGGGGAGAGAGTAGGAGAGAGATAGAGAAGGGGAAGGAGAGAGAGAGAGAGAGTGTGTGTGTGTGTGAGAGAGAGAGAGGGTCATGAAAGAGAGAGAGGAGATAAGGGGGAGAGAGGGTCATGAGAGAGAGAGAGAGCATATGGTTGTGTGAGAGAGAGAGGGGATGAAAGAGGGTAATAAGGGAAAATATAGAGGGTATGAAGGTGGAGAGAGAGAGAGAGAGAGAGAGAAGGGGAATATAGAGGGTAGGAAGGTGGGAGAGAGCATATGTGAGAGAGAGAGGGGGGGTGAAAGAGGGTAATAAGGGAAAATATAGAGGGTACGATGGTGGAGAGAGAGAGAGAGCTCTTTTTTTCTTTCTGTCTTCCTCTATCTCTCTCTCTTCCTCTCACTCTGACTATTTCTCATCACTATTTAAATCTGAAGCTTAAATTAGGGCACACGGCCTATAGGGCGAGCACACTATTCAAATCTATGACTTCCATAGGGCACACACCCTATGGAAGTCATAGATTTCAATAGTGCACTCGTCCTATAGGGTGCACGCCCTATACGGCACACACACTTTGTAAGGCATTGAAATTTACCAATCCTAAGGCTTGGATTTTCCTTGGAGATCCAACCCAAAGGCTTTGACAATTCAAATAGTCCTGAGACGTGTTTTCCAATAGACATACAAAAAAATGACATATTTTTTTGTGTGCTCCTTGTCAGGTTTACTCGTGGCTCAAGAATGTAAAAATCAAATGATGTGATATTGCAGATCTCTCTATTAGCTATCTAAGCATATAATTTATTTTAAATTCTGATTATGTTAAGTTTTTCATGTCTAATTTATTCTGTGTATGTCTATTTTTTTGTAAAAAACCGTGTAGTATTTTGGGGATAGATTTTGGCTCGTTCATTGAATTTTGCAACAAGTTACATTTTTAGAAACTAGACTCCATTCTACACACTTTATAAAAAAAAAATTTTGATTTTTGATTAGTCTTAAATGATTTTTAGGGGGAGCACACAGAAATTTCATGTTTTCAAGATGTGTGCACTTAGTAAATTCATCAAAAATTATACATTCATCAAAAAATTCTTGGATAAACTACATGGTGTTAGCTAACTTCTCACTGCAGTGATTAAAAAAACTCAAAAAAAAAGTTAACATTTTAGGGGGAGCATACCAGATGCTATGTTATGTTTTTCACAAAAAATAGGACCACTTTTTGTGCTCCCCCTTTTTGAGGGTCTTAATCTTCACCATTTGCAAAATAAGTTAGCAGTTTAGGAACTAGATTCAGAGTATTACAACTCTTGTTTTTGTTGCATCTTTAAATTTTGAGTCTAACTATCTTCAATTTCTTGTTGAAGTTCAGAGTTTGCTGATTTCAAGAAAAAAGTGGCATCTTATACCCCCTTTTTGGTCCCCCATCTTTGTGCACTTACCCATGTATACATGTCATACATATGTACATGTATACATGACATATATATATATATATATATATATATATATATATATATATATATATATATATATATATATATATATATATATATATATACATGTCACACATATGTACATGTATACATGACATAGATATATATATATATATATGTATATATGTCATGTATATATATGTATAAGTTGTATATGTATATATACATATATACATGACAAATATATATATATGGCATGTATACATGTCATACATATGTACATATATACATGTCATATATATGTATGTGTATATGTATATATATGCATGTGTACATATATGTCATATATATGTGTGTGTGTGTGTGTGTATTCATGTATATATGTGTACATACACTTGCATATATATACATACATATATGTGCACATGTATATATGCATGTGTGTATGTACACATGTATAGTGCACGTTTATTTACATTTAAATGTAATTTATGTAACTGATTTTACTTTGAAATAATGTAGTTAAATGTGCATACTTTAATTTTATTTTCAATTAAATTATGAAAATTTATATATATAGACTTCATTTGTCAGTAAATAAAATCTTTCAGATACATATATAGATCTATCGCACATTTTATTGCACATTTCACATGGAAGATGCACTGATTCTCCCTGCGGAACTATTTGCACACACTAATAGAAAAATTAAATGGTTGCAAGATTCCATAAATGATTTGATTAGCTCTAGTGTACATTACATGATTTTAACTTTTTCAAACTTGCATCTACACGAACAATTTTAATGGCTCTTTTAACTCATCTTTAAGAAGTGTAATTGATAATAGTTGAGTTTTTTCAAGTGTACCAAGATTCTCAAATTATTTCATTATTTTTTTATACTTTTTATTCAATGCTCTCTTTGTAGTATTTATGGGTTCTTTAGCATAATCTCTCAAATTTTTCACATCCATTTCAATTAAATGATATATGCTTTTATGATTAATTTTTCCCTTCAACTATTGGAGTAGACTATCATTCTCATATGTTTCTTGCACTTCTGGTGCAAACAAAATAAAAAAAATATCTTAATATCTCATCTTAAGGGGACCTTCATGAAATAAGTATTTACAAGCTTGAATGTCAAAGGTTATAATTTATAACTAATTAGAGAAACACATACTTATTTGACCTTCTCATATGGTTCTTGCACTTCTGTTGCAAACAAAATAAAAAAAATATCTTAATATCTCATCTTAAGGGGACCTTCATGAAATAAGTATTTACAAGCTTGAATGTCAAAGGTAATAATTTATAAACTAATGAGAGAAACACATACTTATTTGACCTTGGGTTGACCCTTCTCTAAAGTCCATTACTTCAACTTGGGATACCCCTTGTCCAATATTTTCATCATCAAAGGCTACATGTACGCAACAAAAATAATAAATTCTTAAGGGGAAAGACCCAAAATGCATATTCACCACTAAGAGACTAAATCAAGACAATGAGAGAGAGTCAATGAGAGAGAGAAAGAGAGAGTTATGTGTATTTGTTTGATATTCTGAGAGTTGTGCTTGTTGAGCTTGCGATGACCCTTCTCCATCTTCTGAAGGTTGTGTTTGTGGATCTTGTGATGGCCCTTCTCCAACTTCTAAAGGTTGGGCTTGTTGAGCTTGTGATGACCCTTCTCCAACTTTAGAAGGTTGTGCTTCTTGAGAATTTCCTATATACAAAGTAAAAATTATTTAACAAAAACTTTCAAATGAAGTTAAGTCTAATTAAGTCATTTTAGGTACATAATTAGGTCCTATTAGGTCCTAATAGGTTCTAATAGGTCCTAATTAGGCATCAAAGTGTAACTAATTGGTTCTAATAGGTTCTAATAGATCCTAATATGCCCTAATAGGTTCTAACAGGTTCTAATATGTTCTAATAGGTCTAACTAGGTCTAATTAGGCATCAAAGTGTAACAAATAGGTACTAATAGGTCCTAATTAGGTCCTAGTAGGTCCTAATGGGTCTAATTGGGTCCTAATAGATCATATTAGGTCCTAATAGGTTCATATTATGTCTAATTGGTCTAAGTAGGTTCATATTAAGTCTAAATAGGTCCTAATAGGTATACAAAGGTCCTAATGGGTCTAATTGGGTCCTAATAGGTCATATTAGGTCCTAATAGGTTCATATTATGTCTAATTGGTCTAACTAGGTTCATATTAAGTTAAAATAGGTCCTAATAGGTTCATATTAAGTCTAAATAGGTCCTAATAGGTCTAATTGGGTCCTCATTAGGTCCTAATGGGTCTAACTAGGTCCTAATTAGTCCTAATAGGTCTAATTGGGTCCTAATAGGTCCTAATTGGTCTAGAATTAAGTGTAATTAGGTCCTAATAGGTATAAATAGGTTCTAATAGATATAAAGAGGTCCTAATGGGTCTAATTGGGTCCTAATAGGTCATATTAGGTCCTAATAGGTTCATATTATGTCTAATTAGTCTAACTAGGTTCATATTGATGCAAGAGCATCTCGGGTCCTTGGCAATCCTATGTCACCAAAAAGATGTGTGAAGTTTTCTTTTTTGTTCGATTCCTTCTTTGACCGAGTTGGTTCGGTGTTGCTCAGTTTTCTTTGTTCACCAGTGTTGGTCGATTATCTCTCCGACACTCGGTTATTTCCCTGGCACTCGATGATTCTTGTCTGACACTCAGTTTCCTTGCTTGCCAAGTTGTTTATTTTGGAGTTCTTTTGAGGCTAACTCTTGTAGTTAATTTTGGCCGCAGATTTAATGCTGGTATCCATCATTGGGAAGCATGTGGACCTAGATCTGGTCGTTCCTTTTGTTAATTGTGGATCTGAAGGCCGACTTGTTTCGGTAGCCTCTTGTATAAATATAGTTGTTTGGTTAGAGTTTAGGGAGTCATTTTTTTATTTTTATTTTGGGGAGGGGGGGTTAGAAGATAGAAGATTAGAGATTGTTGGAAGATCCTCACATGTTGGAGGACTTTTGAACTTAATTGTAATATCTGGCCTAAACTAGGAAGGCCTTACAACCTGACATGAATGAATCAATTTGAAGATAATATATGAAAGTGTTATGCATTGTCTCTCTCACTGTTGTGTTTGTTGCTTCCGTGTGTGATCTCTGCAAGGTGGATCTTGTTAGGGTGTGCCTTTGGCCCCTCACCCTATCCTCCCTTGCATCAAGTGGTATCAGGGTGAGGTTAGATCTGGATCTAGGTTTGAAGGTTCCTTCTTGTCAAACCCTAGTTGATTTATTATGGGGTAGAAGATTGCGATCTGACCTGTAATTGTAGAGGGTTTCAAGATGGTTCATGGGAGGCAAGATGTTGATCCAGGATTGGCAGACATGTTGAGACAACTTGCTGCTAGGTTAGAAGTTGTTGAAACAACCCAAAGAAGAGGAAGACATCTTGAAGATGTCAGTGATGATGAAGTTGAGATGGAACAAGGTGATGTAGAACCTGCACCTGTGATGGATCAAGGTGAAGAAATATTCTTGAAGGCTTTGACAAGTCTAAAGTCTGCATCACACTTTAATCCTCCTGAGTATAGTGGAAAATTGGATTCTAATGAATTGGTGGACTGGATCACTGAGATGGAGAAGTACTTTTGAGTATGAAATTGTACCTGAAGACAAGAAAGTGAAAATTGCAAGCACTAAGTTGAAAATTCATGCATCCTTGTGGTGGTAACATCTGTAGTTGGATAGAAAGAAGAAAGGAAAAGATGAAATCAAGGTATGGAATAAAATGGTGAATAAATTGATAGGAAAGTTCTTACCTTGTGATTATCAGATTAACCTAGCTAGGAAAATGCAAAGTTTGAAGAAGAAAGATACCTCGTTAAAGAAATATACTAAGGAATTCTATAGATTAGATATCAAATCTGGACATGATGAAGATGATTTGGAAAGAATTTCTAGATACCTAAATGGTTTGAGGGTTTCCATCCAAGAAGAAATTAGTATGGTTAAATTGGAGAACATTGAAGAAGCTTATCAATTTGCATTGAAGGCTGAGGAGAAATCTAACAAAAGACATGAGAAAAGACAAATAGGTAGAGGTGGTAGATTCCCTAGAGGAAGAGGTAGATCTTATGGTGAAAATAGTAGATCTGAACCTAAAAAGACAAATCTGGATAAAGGGAAGACCAAGAGGAAAGGTGAAAGTTGATCTAGAGGTAGAGGCAGTAGCTACCGAGGTGGTTATAACAAAGATGGTTTTCAAGGAACTTGTTACAATTATGGAGAAGAAGGACATAGATCATTTGAGTGTGCACATGCAAGTAAGAAGGTCAGTAGTAGTAGAAATTCTTTGGTGCAAGAAAAGTTATCGAATGAACCTGAGAAGGAAAATAACTTGATGGTGAGGAGAGCACTTTGGATTGAAAGTAATAAGGAAGATCCGGTAAGGAAAATATTGTTCAAGACTAGATGTAGAGTTTCTAACAAAGTTTGGAAGGTAATTAGTGATAGTGGTAGCTCAGAGAATCTGACATTTGAGGAAATGGTCACAAAGTTGTAGTTGAAAAGGTTGGAACATCCGAAGCCCTATCACATTTCATGGATCAAAGACAAGCATACACTCTTGCTAAGTGAACAATGTTATGTGAATTTGAAAATTGGAAAGTACTATGATAAGGTGTTGTGTGATATCATGCCTATAGATTATTGTCATATTTTGTTGGGTAGACCTTGGCAATAAGATAGACATGCTATATATGATGGGAGATTGCATAAATATACTATTTGGGCTGATGGAAGAAGACAAATCTTGTTACTTTGATGGAAGAACCTGTTAATAATGTTTTCACATCTATGAAAGTTTGCTTAATGGATGGAAGAAAGTTTGTTAAGGATTTGAAAAAGAATGATGTATGTTTTGCTGTGATTCCTAACAAATCGAGTAAGAAAATAGAGGATATGTCCTTGAGGAGATTGATAAGTTACTCACCAAGTATAGTGAAATCATTTCTGATAATGTACCTGATAGTTTTCCACCAAAGAGAAGCATTGATCATTGCATGGATCTAATCCCCAGAGTTAGTTTACCGAATAAGGCATCTCATCGGTTGACACCTACCGAGAATCAAGAATTGAACCGACAGATTTAAGAATTGTTACAGAAAGGTTTGATCAGTGAAATTTTGAGTCCTTGTGTAGTACCTATTGTATTGGCACCTAAGAAGAATGGAGAATGGTGAATGTGTACTAATTCCAGAGCAACTAACAAGATAATAGTGAAATATAGGTTTCCTATACCGAGAATGGATGACATAATGGATAGTTTGACTGGAGCAAAGTATTTTACCAAAATTGATTTGAAAAGTCGGTATCATTAGATCAGAATCAGAGAATGTGATGAATGGAAGACTTCTTTCAAGACAAAAGAGGGTTTGTATGAGTGGTTGGTTATATCTTTTGGTTTAACTAATGTACCAAGTACATTTATGAGGTTGATGAATGAAGTTTTGAAGAAATTCTTGGGTAAGTTTGTGATTGTATATCTTGATGATATTTTGATATTCATTAAAACTAGAGAAGAACATCTATTGCATGTTAAACAAGTATTGCAAAGGTTGAACGAAGAAAAGTTGTTGATAAATCTGAAAAAGTGTTCATTCATGAAAGAGGATATTGTGTATTTGGGATTTGTAATTTTAGATGACGGTTCAAAAAATGGATCATGAAAAGGTTAAAGCTATTTTTAATTGGCCTACACCTGATAACGCTAGTGAGGTAAGATCATTTCATGGTTTGGCAAGTTTTTACTAAAAGTTCATTAGGAATTTTAGTTCAATTTGTAATTCTATGATTGAGACTATGGGAGGAGATAAAAGAGAATTCAAGTGGACACATGGAGCTGATAAAAATTTTGAGACTCTGAAGTATAAGGTTGCTAAATTGCCTGTTTTGGCATTACTTGATTTCAATAAGGTATTTCAAGTGGAATGTGATACAAGTGGAAGTGCAATTGGAGCTGTGTTGAGTCAAGAAGGTAAACCTGTTGCTTTCTTTAGTGAAAAGTTGAATGATGCAAAAAGAAAATATTTTGTGTATGATCAAGAATTCTATGCTATTGTTCAAGCACTGAAGAAATGGAGACATTATTTGATGCTGAGTGAATTTGTATTGTACACCGATCATAAGGCTTTACGGTATTTGGGTAGTCAAAATAAGTTGAATCAGAGACATATGAAATGGGTTGAGTATTTGCAGAGTTATACATTTGTGATAAAGCATAAGAGTGGAGTCACTAACCGAGTTACTGATGCATTGAGTAGAAGGATATCCTTGATGACTGAAATGAAAATTGAAGTTCTTGGCTATGATGATATGAGAGATTCTTATGAATTTGACCCTAATTTTTCTGAGCCATGGAGAAAGTGCAGAGCACCCATTCAAGATCAACCGAGTACTAAATGGGAAGAATATTTTGTTCAAGAAGGTATGTTTTTTAAGGGTATTCAGTTGTGTATACCGAGAGGAGCAATGAGAACTAATTTGATAAAGGAGAAACATAGTAGTGGTTTGGATGGACATTTTGGTGTTGATAAAATATTGAATTTTCTTAAGGAGAAATACTTTTGGCCACAGTTGTATAAAGGTGCTCAGAAATTTATGAGAAGTTGTGGAGTTTGTCAAGTTGCAAAAGGAATAAGTTAGAATACTAGATTGTATACACCAATTGTTGTTCTTGAGAAACTTTGGATTGACATCAGTATGGATTTTGTCCTTGGCTTACCAAAGGAATTAAGAGGTAATGATTCTATATTTGTTGTTGTGGATAGATTTTCTAAAATGACACATTTTATACCTTGTAGAAAGACATCAGATGTAGTAGATATAGTAGATCTTTTCTTTAAGGAAATTGTCAGATTGCATGGATTACTGAGGAGTATTATCTATGATCAAGACAGTAAGTTTGTTGGATACTTTTGGAAGACCCTTTGGAGAAAATTTGGCACCGAGTTAAAATATAGTTCTACATTTCACCCACAAACCGATGGACAAGTTGAAGTTGTGAATAGAAGTTAGGGAAATATTTTGAGGTGTTTAGTTGGAGACACACCAAGTAATTGGGATTCTGTATTGGCACAAGAAGAGTTTGCATACAATAATTTAGTGAATAGGAGTATTGGAAAAACACCCTTTGAGATTGTAAATGGCATACAACTGAGAAGTATATCAGATTTGAGGGATATTGCTGATGAAAGAAAGAGAAGTGCTGAAGGAGTAAAATTTGTTGAGTACATGAAAACATTGCACGAAGATGTGAAATATAAGTTGGAGAAGAGTAATCAGAAATACAAAGACAAAGCTGATAGATCAAGAAGACACAAGACTTTTGATGTTGGTGATGAAGTGATGGTTCATTTGAAGAAAGGTCAATTTCTTGGTGGAACATATGGGAAGCTGAAAATGAAGAATTTTGGACCTTGCATGATTTTGAGGAAATTTGACAGTGAAAATGCATATGAGATTGAGTTACCTGATGACATGGACATATCTCCTATTTTCAACATTGTTGATTTGTATGAGTATCATGAACCTAAAGAAGACATGACAGTATTGATGGAATATCCTAAGAAGCAAATAGAAGAAGTTGAGCATATCTTGGAGCAAATAATTGGTAGAAGTACAAGAGGAAAACAATATATGGAATACATGGTAAAGTGGAAGAATAGACCGATTAAAGATAGTTCATGGATTTCACAATCTAAGTTGGATGTAGCTCAAATTGTACCTGTTCAATGATTTAGAGAATCATTTCAAATAACCCCAAGTGTCTAATGCAAGAGCATCTTGAGTCCTTGGCAATCCTATGTCACCAAAAAGATGTTTGAAGTTTTCTTTGGTGTTCGGTTCCTTCTTTGATCGGGTTGGTTCAGTGTTGCTCAATTTCCTTTATTCGCTGGTGTTGGTCAGTTATCTCTCTGGCATTCAATTATTTCCTTGGCACTCGGTGATCCTTGTCTGGCACTTAGTTTCCTAACTTACCGAGTTGTTTATTTTGGAGTTATTTTGAGGCTAACTCTTGCATTTAATTTTGGTCATAGATTTAATGCTGGTATCCATCATTGGGAAGCATGTGGACCTAGATCTAGTCATTCCTTCTATTAATTTTGGATCTGAAGGCTAAGTTGTTTCAGTAGCCTCTTGTATAAATATAGTTATTTGGTTAGAGTTTAGGGAGTCATTTTTTGGGGGGGATAGAAGATACAAGATTAGAGATTGTTGGTAGATCCTCGCATGTTGGAAGACTTATGTACTTAATTGTAATATCTGGCCTGAACTAGGAAGGTCTTACAACCTAGTATGTATGAATGAATTTGAAGATAATATATGAAAGTGTTTTGCATTCTCTCTCTCACTATTGTGTTTGTTTCTTCCACATGTGATCTCTGCAAGGTGGATCTGGATAGGGTGTGCCTTTGTCCCCTCACCCTATCCTCCCTTGTGTCACATATTAAGTGAAAATAGGTTCTAATAGGTTCATATTAAGCTAAATAGGTCCTAATATGTCTAATTGGATCTAATTAGGTCTAATTGGGTCCTAATTGGTCCTAGTAGGTCTAAATGGGTCCTAATAGGTCCTAATTAGTCTAGAATTAAGTCTAATTAGGTCATAATTGATCTAACTAAGTCTAATTAGGTCTTAATATGTATAAATAGGTCCTAATAGGTATAAAGAGGTCCTAATGGGTCTAATTAGGTCCTGATAGGTCACATTAGGTCCTAATAGGTTCATATTATGTCTAATTTGTCTAACTAGGTTCATATTAAGTCAAAATAGGTTCTAATAGGTTTATATTAAGTCTAAATAGGTCCTAGTAGGTCTAATTGGGTCTAATTAGTTCTAATTAGGCCCTAATTAGGTCCTAATAGGTCTAATTGGGTCCTAATAGGTCCTAATTGGTCTAGAATTAAGTTTAATTAGGTCCTAATTGATCTAATTAAGTCTAATTAGGTCTTAATAAGTATAAATAGGTCCTAATATGTATAAAGAGGTCCTAATGGGTCTAATTGCATCCTAATAGGTCATATTAGGTCCTAATAGGTTCATATTATGTCTAATTTATCTAACTAGGTTCATATAAAGTCAAAATAGGTCCTAATACATTCATATTAAGTCTAAATAGGTCCTAATAGGTCTAATTGGGTCTAATTAGGTCTAATTGGGTCCTAATTGGGTTCTAATGGGTCTAATTGGGTCCTAATTGGTATAATTGGGTCCTAATAGGTTCTAATAGGTCCTAATTGGTCAAGAATTAAGTCTAATTAGGTCCTAATTGATCTAATTAAGTGTAATTAATTCTAATTAGGTTCTAATAGGTATAAAGAGGTCCTAATGGGTCTAATTAGGTCCTAATACGTCATATAAGGTCCTAATAGGTTCATATTATGTTAATTGGTCTAACTAGGTTCATATTAAGTCTAAATAGGTCCTAATAGGTATAAAAAGGTCCTAATAGGTCTAATTGGGTCCTAATAGGTTCATATTATGTCAAAATGGTCTAACTAGGTTCATATTAAGTCAAAATAGATCCTAATAGGTTCATATTAAGTCTAAATAGGTCTTAATAGGTCTAATTGGGTCTAATTGGGTCCTAATTGGGTCCTAATTAGTCCTAATAGGTCTAATTGGGTCCTAATAGGTATAAAGAGGTCATAATAGGTTCATATTATGTTTAATTGGTCTAACTAGGTTCATATTAAGTCTAAATAGGTCCTAGTAGGTTAATATTAAGTCTAAATAGGTCTTAATAGGTCCTAATAGGTCTAATTGGGTCTAATCAGGTTCTAATTGGGTCCTAATGGTTCTAATTGGGTCCTAATTGGTCCTAATTGGTCCTAATTGGTCTAATTAGGTCTGAATTGGTATAATTAAATCTAATTAGGTCTGAATTGGTCTAATTAAATCTAATTAGGTCCTAATTGATCTAATTAAGTCTAGTTAGGTCTGAATAGGTATATATAGGCCCTAATAGGTATAAAGAGGTCCTAATGGGTCTAATTGGGTCCTAATAGGTATAAAGAGGTCCTAATTGGGCCTAATTAAGTCTAATTGGTCCTAATTAGGTCAAATAATTGGTCTTAATTGGTCTAATAGGTCCTAATGGGTCTTAGTTAGGTCTAGTTAGGTCTAATTGGTCCTATATTGGTCTAATAGGACCTAATAGGTCTAGAGTTAGGTCTAATTGGTCTAGCTAGACCTCTAATTGGTACTATTGGGTCTAATTGGTCCTAATAGACCTCCTAGTTGGGTCTAATTGGTCCTAATTATTCGTAATAGGTCCTAATAGGTCTAGTTAGGACCTAATAGGTTGAATTGGTCCAAGTTAGGTCTAGTTAGGTCTAATTGGTCTTAATAGTTCCTAATAGGTCTAGCTAGATATAATTGGTCTCTAGTTAGACCTCTAATTGGTCCTAATTTCTCTAATTGGTCCTAATAGGTCCTAGTTGGTCCTAATTGGTCCTAATTGGCCCTAATAGGTGGAATAATTGGTCCTAATAGGTCTAGCTAGGTTTAGTTAGGTCTATTTGGTCCTAATAGGTCTTAATACATCTAATTGCTCAAGCTAATAGGTCCTAATAGGTCCTAGTTAGGTTTAGTTAGGTCTATTTGGTCCTAATAGGTCTAGTTAGGTCTAGTTAGACTTCTAATTGGTCCTAATAGGTCCTAATTGGTAATAATTAGTCTTATGAGGTCTAATTAGGTATTGCAATATCATGTTTACATGATTCATTAAGACAAGTCCTAACCATCAACTTAAAATATCTTTAGAGAGATAGAGACATACACTATTTCCAATGATAATATCTTTCTCATGCTTCTACACGTAGTCTTTGTTCAGCCTCTTCTAAATAATGTCATGTATTGTTGTTTAGTCTTCTCTTTTTATTTCCCATCACAAGTTGCAAAATTGTTCCCCAAAAATGTCTTCCTTCTCCTAAATGTGAATTATTTTGTAGCTTTCAAATTAATGAGATGAGAAAAAAATATATCTATTTATATGTAATCGTTATTAACCCGAAATAATACAAAATAGGCCAACCTAGGTTTCTATCAAAAGTCAACTTTGACTTTCTATCGAAAGTAACTTGTTAGGAATGAATGTTGAATATGGGGGAGTATTCAGAGTCATTCTGTAATAGTTGTATGTTGCATTCATGACTATGATTGTCATTGATGTCAACACACTGATCTACTGGAGATTAACAAAGAAGCAAATAGTGTTTGAATTAGCACACAAGCATTATTGTAGATCAAGCTATGCAAAGTTGAGCACTTATTCTATATTGTGTCATGAGATTGTGGTCAAGAGCGCATATGGAAATTCAATTATTCATGATAGTTATGTGTAATTTAGTCAAAGCAGTACTCAGACAGTGTTCCTGAGAAGCGACTTGTAATAACTGGATTATATATCCTAATAGGGATAGAATCTAAGCATGAAAAATTATATAGTTGATGAAGATATTTTGGTGGTGACCTGGATGAGATAGCATGGTCGGAGGTCACACGAGTGAAGATTTTTTTTTTTTTAAGCCAACAGTTTTATGTGATTATGGAATATTATGTAACGTGTGAAGGTTTATATTTTGTAATTGGTTAAGCCTTGTTGGCTGACTCATTTGTAATTATTTGAGTGTGGTATAAAGGAAGGATTATTTTTCTTGATTGTAATAAGATATATGAATGATGAATGAATGAGCAATATATGTTGATGTTGATATTGTAAGAGGATATGTGAATTGTAGAGATATGGTATTGAGATCTGGTGAAGCAGTTGGTGTGGTTAGGCACAGATAGATGAGAAAACATAATTTGCTAAGATCATTAATTGTTGGTATTATTCTATTTGGATAATATAGAGATCAATTCGACAGTGTGTTCAACGATCTTTCCCTTGAATTTGTTTGGATAGTGGGTCCTTCTGTCTTCCATAACTCTTAACCAGGTTAGAATATTTTAACAGGGATTCAAAGTCTCCTAACATGGACTCATATGTACTAAATGTATTTCATAAGGCTCCTAATAGATTCCATCCTCTCAAAAGGAATTTTCATATTAGTACATCTTTTGTGGGCATCATTCCCACCAAGGTTTACTCTTTGATCAAGAGGTTCCCTAGTCAACATATCTTTTGTTATTTTGTTATTGTGTATGTTTAACTTTCTATGGTTGTTGGTTATATTGATTACATGGTTGAAATCTAATAATGGTGATAAAGTTTTTTTTATTTGATAACTGATTCACCCCTCCCCTCTCAGTTATCTTGGTGGACTTTACTTTCTAACAATTGGTATCAGAGCAAAAGGTCCTTGAAGGAAAATTTTAAAAACTTAAGGAGATCTTTGGAGACTCATTTCAGGAAAGAAATCCCTAAGTTTGATGGAGTAAGTATGATAGCTAGAAAGAAAAGATGAAGACACATTTTCTATGTTTAGGACCGGGATATTGGTTAATCAAAAAGAATGAGAAGAATATCATTGAAGAAGATAAATTTGAAGAATGTACTAATGTGGAAAGAGATCTATTCATGTGTAACATACTTTCCAGAGAAGAACTTTTATCAGCTCTTCCAGAGAATGAATACAGTTAGGTAAAAACTCTAATGACATCTCATGAAATTTAATTAGCTTTAAAATCTACTTTTGAAGGTGATGTACATGCAAAGAGAGTCATATTATAGAATTGGATATGTTCATTTGAAGATATAAAAGTGATGGAAGATGAATCTATTAGAAGTTATAATGGTAGGATATTTGAGATTGTTGTAGGTATCAAAGCTTGTGAAGGAAACAAGACTGAGGATGAAGTGATATGAAATATCTTAAAGACATTGACCCCTATATTTAAGTAGACAACACAGATGATTGAACAAGTTATACCTTGTACTAAGAATTTTACTAGAGAAACTCTTCTTGGAAGATTAGAAGCAATAGAGATTGGCTTGAGATAGTCAAGAGATCTACCCACAATTGAGATAGCATTTAGCGCACTTAGTGTTCACCTTACTTTTTCAAGAAGTACTAGTGTTAGTGTAGATTTTGCCAGTTGCAGCAGATCTAAGACCGAAGAATATAGAAAGATTAAGGAAGGAATTTCCTTGATTGTGAAAAGAGAACTAGAAAGTAAGAAAATCTTTAAATGTTGGACATTACAAGAATATGGTCATTTTGCATCTAAATTCTCTAAGAGAGTAAAGAAATATAAGAATAACTTTAAACGTAAAAGATCTAAAGAATGTTACTATGCTAATGATGAAGAAATTGAGGCTAGTATTGAGAAATTCTTAAGTGAAATTGATAATGAGAATGATGATATAGGATTTATAGCAATAAAAGATTAAAAATCTGAAACTAAAGTTAGAGAAGAAAAATCTTTAGTTTCCCAAGTAGAAAATAAAGCTGATTGGATTATAGACAATGGTTGTTCACATCATATGGCTAGAGATATGAAGCAAATTATAATGTTCAACAACTATGATGGAGGAATTGTTAGAGTTGGAAACAATGCACCTTGCTTGATAAAAGGAATGGGATCTATTACTCTTGATGGAAAGACTCACATTGATGATGTTTATTTTGTGGATGGATTGAAAAATAATCTTTTGAGTGTTGGACAGTTAGATGATAAGGGATATCAAGTTTGGTTTACTAAGAAAACTTGTGTGATCAAGGATAAGGATGGTAATTTGATTGGAACTAGATTGAGAACTAGAGGTAATGTATTTCAGTTGAATCCTATTGAGATGACATGTTTGATTATGAAAAATGATGATAGTTGGTTATGGTATAGAAGGTTTTGTCACATAAACTTTGATAACATTATGAAAGTAAGCACTACATTTGCAGTAAGAGATTTTCCTAAGATTATGAAACCTACCAACATGATTTGAAAAGAATGTGTTGTGGCTAAGCAAAAGAGAATTTCATTTCCTAGTAAGAAGTTCACAACAACAACAAAGTTGGAAATTGTTTATACAGATTTGAGTGGTCCCACAAGGACTAGAGGATTCTATAGTGAAAGGTATTTTATGATTTTTGTTGATGACTTTACTAGAATTATGTGGATATCATTTCTTAAAGAAAAATCTGAAGCATTTGACAAGTTTAAATTGATTAAGAACAAAGTTGAGAATGAATCTAGAATGAAGATTAAATGTTTAAGGTCCGATAGAGGTGGATAATTTACTTCAAAGGAATTTAATACTTTTTGTGAAGTGAATGGTATTAAGAGACAACTTTTAGCTCCTAGAACACCTGAACAAAATGGTATTGTAGAAAGAAGGAACAAATCAGTAACTGAAGAAACAAGAGCTATGTCATTTGAAAATGATTTGGCGAAGACATTTTGGAGAGAAGCAGTGAATAGAGCAGTATATACAATGAATAGAGTACAAATCAGAGTAGACACAAATAAGACACCTTATGAATTATGGTTTGGACATGCTCCATCAGCTAAGTATTTCAAATTTTTTGGAAGTAAGTTTTATATTAAGAGAGATGATGACATTGGTAAGTTTGATCCCAAAAGTGATGAAGGTATATTTATTAGTTATTCATTGAGAAGAAAAGCTTATAGATGTTTCCATAAAATAACTAAGACTATTGTTGAGAGAGAAAATGTTAAAATTGATGAGAAGTTCAAAATTTAGGAAATAATACTTGATTATGAATCAGATGAAGAAGTTCGTCCTAGAATTGATCAAGAAAATGTTGAATTGTTTTATGAAACTGACAGTGATTTGCAAAATGAGAGTTACATTGAGGTGATAAGAGAAGAACCTAGAGAAAAACATAGAGTTGAAGCAAGAATGGAGACATTGACACCTAATAAGAATCTATCAAGAAATCACCCTGTTGATCATATTATTGGGAGCATATAAAAAGGAGTTATGACAAGGAATAAGGTACAAGAAGAACTATGTTTGATTTCTCAAATTGAACCTAAAAATACTGATGAAGCTTTTAAAGATGAAAATTGGATTAAAGAAATGAAGGAAGAACTAGATCAAATTGAAAAGAACAAGACTTGGAAGTTGGTCCCTAGACCTAAAGATAAAAATATTATAGGAACTAAACGGGTATTCATGAATAAGATGAATGAATAAGGTGAAGTTGTAAGGAACAAAGAAAGATTGGTATGTAAAGGATACTCACAACAAGAAGGAATTGATTATGAAGATACTTTTGCACCTGTTGCAAGAATTGAAGCGGTAAGAATGTTTTTGGCTTATGCAGCTTATAAAAAATTCAAAGTGTATCAGATGGATGTGAAGTCGACATTTTTGAATGGAGACACTACTACATTTGGAGTCAAATTCTGATAGCCATTTGTCGGATTTGCAACACTAATTTGTCGGCATTTCGACAGATGGTCCGTCGCCATTTTTGTGTAGGAAATTGTGACAAAAGACGTATTTGTCAGTTTACCGACACCATATCATGTCGAAAACTTGCATTTTAGCAATAGCTTCATTATGGCATTTTCTACGATTTATCCATCAGAATTCTGACACAATGACCTATTAACTATCGAAAAGATATCCTTTTCGACATTATAACTATCAGAATAGCAATAGTTTCCACTTAATTCTGACAGATATACCTATCGGTCATATGGCATTAATGTCGAAGATTTTGTCAAAAAATTTCTATTTGCGACACTTAAAATTGTTAGAGTAATAGTCTTTTGGGTTATTAATTAAATCATTTTGATCTAATTACTAACTCACCTATTCACTCTAGTTGCTTAAGCCAACCTTAGGGTTTCCCTTTTAGGGTTTCATGATTCCTTTTATAAGGATTCACCTCTTTTTATTTCTTGAGGAGATACATTATCATATTGTAATATTGCTCTTTTGAATGTGCATATGATGTCTCTGGCTTTTTGGCCTCCATAGATTTTTCTTGCTTTCTATTCTTTGCTTCTTCCATGTGATAGGGTTATGCATGCAAGTGTTCTTGGGAGATTAGTTTTTCACCTAATCTAACATGGTATCAGAGCCATCTTGCTACTCGATGTTTGTGTTTTGTTGAAGTGTTTCAGAAGCAGGAGGTTTTTAAGGTTTTTAAAGTTTTTTATGTGGATTTAGATGGGGGCTTTGTTTCTAGTCACTTTGGGCTCAAACAGACATCTCCATTGAGCTTAGAGCACCCAAAAACTCTAGAATCCATATAAAATTTGTCCATTTTGGACAACATTGGCTCTGAGGAAAAAAATTGGTTTCCAGTGCCATACGGGCACGGAAACTGAGAAATTTTTTTTAAAACATCAATTTTTAATTATTTTTTACATTCAAATAATGCATGCAATGCATTTTTGCTTAGCGCCGCCACCGCGCCACCGGCGCTCCACCACCGTCAGCCCAGCACCAGCTCACACCACCTCTGCATCAGCACTGCGGCCCTGCTGCCACCAACACCTCAGCCTGCCCACCGCTCAGCCCCACCCACCGACCCTCCTCCACTGCCCCGCTCTACTCTGCTGGCCCACTCCATAGCCGCCCAGCTCCTCTATCGAGCGCACTACCCTGTGGGCCCCTTTTTTGCCAAGTGGTGGTCACATGGGTGACCAGGAGCTCTGGTTCAGCCCCCTGCACGCACCATGCGCCCGGGGGCTAATTTTTTTTCCAGCCCTAGGGGCTTAAAACTTTTTTTTGGAGCTTTTCTGACCCCCTGCCGCTATTTTTGCTCTATCTGGAGCATACATAGGTCTTTTTCAAACTTCTTTACATCGTCGAAAAGCTCTTTCCAAGCCCTTTCTGATTATGGAGGTTAAGTTTTTTGGCTCTACTATTTTGATAGTGTTTTTTTTGTCAAAGATCGATGTTTGTTTTTGCCTTTCGGGAGCCATATCTCGCTCATCTGGACTCATTTTTGGGCAAACCAGATATCATTGGAAAGCTGGTTAGTGAGTTTTGCAGTGGCAGGGGTCTTTTATCTAGATTATACTCCAAGTTCTTTCTCCTCCAAGTTTTTCACTTTTGCACTCTAGCGGATTACTTGGATTCTACAGGTCCTGGGATCTCTTCTTCTATTCTTCTGGCTCACTCTTCTTTCTAACTTTTTGAGCATTGTATGCTTCTCTTATGTAGCATTCTCTTTTCTATAAATGCACTAAGATAAAGTGCCTACTTTTGCATATCTGGGATTTCAAGCACCTTGTGTTTATTTGTACTCACACTCAGTTATAAAGTGCCATGGGGGGTTATGATGTTTTGCCTTTTGTGCTCATCCACCTTTGTCAAGTGGGTGTACCTGCCATGACATTAGCCCATGTTGTATGTCCAGAAGATCAATTCTTCTTCTTCGACACTGCCCTTTATCCCATTTTTGTACCCTCTTTTGCACTGTTGGTGTTCCTGATTCTTCTTCTTGTAGATTTTTCTGGCATTGCATTTTAGTGTTCCTGTCACCCCTCTCCCTGTTCAGCATTATTGGGGAGATTCACCTGTTGGTTCTATTGCTTCCTTGGTTTGGTTGAGTGATCTATGTATTCATTTTTTGTTCCTATGTACTAGGTAGATGCAGTGGCTAGGCACCTATGCATTTCGGTGAGATGGTTCATCTACTATATAGACACTCATTCATTCCTACTTTTGGAAGTCACCTCTTCAATTGATCAGCTCTTCAGACTTTGTCTTCTCTACTTGGTCATGCACTATTTCAATGTGGGTTCCAGTAGTTACTTCTGACAGTGTTTGCAGCTTCTTGCTTCGAAGATGCTTCATGCTATTTCTTGTTCCTTTCTTTCCCTAGATTGGAGGCTTTGTTTCCTTCATCTAGTTTATTTCTTGTACTTGGGTACCTGATCAGGCCTTGTTGCCTTGTTGCCTTGTTTCCATCCTCATAGTCTACAAGTGCACGAAGTAGATAAATTCATGCAATGTCAACTTATATAATATACGTTGTCATGAAAATATTCTATTAAATTCTTTCAAATCCCCAGATTTGATGAGCTAATGAAAGGTAAAAAATTTTGTCAATAATATAGACCGAAGAAAGAGAGAACCTATAATGGTCTCTTGAGTTATTTTATCTTTAGTCCTAGCTACTGTCCTAGCTACCTGTCGATCATCGAGAATAATCACTGCCTTGCATTTATGTACACTACACAAATTGATCCCAGTCTCGCAAAAACATTTTACACTTGTACATCTCATCAATACTGGAGGCCTAAAGTAATTTTATATGATCACTAGCACATTTCATGCATGGATGAGAAACAATATCCAAAGTTTCTAGATAACTATTTTTGAGAAGAGGAATGAGTGCAGGCCAAAGAAGGAATAATTCCACAACAGAAAGGAAGACATCTTTTTAGCCTAGGTCTGGATCCTACCCCAATTGTCGAAGGATCCGGAGCCAGTCTAGAAAGATGTCTTCCCATTCTATCTACAACATTGTGTCCATCCATGATCTTAGGAATATCATCATCTTTCTACTCTTCATTTGCCAAAATATATCGCTTCTTCAAGCTTGCAGAGTAATCTTATTAATAAAAGAACTCTTGCCAACATTAGGGTACCCACAGATCAAAATAGTTGATGTTATTGGTGCTTTTGCTCAAGGATATTGATTCATTGTTTTGAAATGGCCAAATCATTTTTATTTCATTTGTAGAGAAAAGGACTGGGAGAAAACGAGTGGGTCAAAGTTGATCGAGCGCGAGAGAAGGCATTGCATTTTATTTGATCATGAATGCTCTCTAAAATGACCAATCACATTTTCTAATCAATTTTTTTTGGTGTTTTTTTTCCCCATATTCAGTAGATAAAAATCATGGTAGCAACCACTTAGCTGTCTTTTTGATGTTCCAGGTATTTTACAAAGATACAGGTATGTGGATTTATCATTCAGTTGCTTGTAGTTATTGGTCAAATGCAAATATTTTGTCAAGTTGAAAGGGCAAGATATTAGTTTGGTGTTTTTGGTTTATGTTAAAAGTTGATTTGGTAAAATCCTCAAAAAACACACTACATGCTCTAAAATGTAAAGAAGTTGAATGTTAAATGTAAGATATATATCTCATCCATAGTAATCAAAAGAACTTTTATCATTCAACATCAAACTCAAAGGTTTATATTTGATAAAAAACCTACATTCAATTAATGTCAAAAACCATATACATAATAAATTCAAAAATAGTCAAATATATAATCGTTAGAAAGCTCATTTCGAGTACTTGTGCTATGCAAAAGGACATCTTCATATTCTTCTATTTGATCTCTGCACTTGAGCCATAAAGCCATGAAATTCTTAGAATTTCTTCATAGTTTGCAAACATGGCCTAAACTAGGAACTTTTGATCAAAATTTTTGAGTTTCGATCGAAAGTACTTTCAGATTTGATGCCAATTTTAGTCATCACTAACTTACTTTCGATAGGATGTAAGTTATGTTAGAAAGTAAAGTCCACCAAGATAACTGAGAGTGGGGGGGGGCTGAATCAGTTATCAGATAATTTTTTTTTTTATCACCATTATCATATTTCAACCATGTAATCAATATAACAAAAAACCATACAAAGATAAACATACACAATAACACAAGATATGTTGACTAGGGAACCTCTTGACCAGAGAAAAATCCCGGTGGTAATGATGCCCCCAAAAGATGTACTTATATCAAAATTCCTTGTGAGAGGATGGACTATGTTAGGAGCCTTATGAAATACATTCAGTACATATGAGTCCATGTTAGGAGACTTTGAATCCCTGTTAAAATATTCTAACCTGGTTAAGAGTTATGGAAGATAGAAGGACCCACTGTCCAAACAACTTCAAGGGAAAGATCACTGAACACACTATCCAACTAATCTCTATATTATCCAAACAGAATAATACCAACATTTACTGATCTCAACAACTTATCTTTTCTCCTCTGTCTGTACCAAATTGCACCAAGTGCTTCACCAGATCTCAATACCAGATCTCTGCAATTTGCATATCCTCTTACAATATCAACATCAACATATATTTCTCATTCATTCATCATTCATATCTCTTATTGCAATCAAGGAAACAATCCTTCCTTTATACCACACTTAAATAATTACAAATGAGTCGGCCAACAAGGCTTAATCAATTACAAAATATAAACCTTCACATGTTACATAATATTCCATAATCACATAAAATTGTTGGCTTCAAAAAAAATCTTCACTTGTGCAACCTCCGACCATACTGTCTCATCTAGGTCACCACAAAAATATCTTCATCACTTGTATAAATCTGCATGCCCAGGTTCTATCTCGGTTATGAGATATAATCTAGTTATCACAAGCCGCTTCTCAGGAACACTATTTGAATACTACTCCCACTAAATTACACATAAATTTCATGAATATTTGAATTTCCATACGCATTCTTGACCACAATCTCAAGACACAATATAGAATAAGTCCTCAACTTTGTATAGCTTGATCTGCAATAATCCATGTGCACTAATTCAAACATTGTTTGCTTCTCTGCTAATCTACAATAGATCAATGTGTTGACATCAATGAAAATCATAGTCACGAATGCATTATAAAACTGCTATAGAATGAATCCAAATACTCTCCCATAGGACATATTCAACATTCATTCCTAACAATATCCCCCATTGGCATTGATGGCAACATAGATAAAAAAACATCCAAGTTCCATAAATACCAAACTGCAACACTGCTGCTATGAAATATCTTCACATCCTCTTCATCAATCAAATCAATCATTAGGTACTATCCTCTTCATTAATCAAGTGTTTTTCATTGTATTCTTCTCCCCCATTGACATCAATGAAAAAGAAAGCATGAATATGTCAATCCATTTCAAAACCTCAATGTTAAAAGACACTGTTCATAAAATACATTCACAAGATTCCTTTCTGACTTAGATCAAAACACACATACTCCCCCATAGAGGAAGTATCAACATAGAGTCTAGAAAGGATAAATATCATATACCACTAGACTGATACAACTATCTGCATCACTTCTCAAAAGTAGGTTGGGGCATAACCCCAAACATACCTCTCAAATAATCAAATGTATCTTTAAGTAAGGGCTTTGTAAATATATCTGCAATCTTCTCTTTTGTACTTATATACTCAAGTCTGACTTCTTTATCTCCAACTTTCTCTCTTACAACATGATACTTGATTTCTATATGCTTTGTCTTAGAATGCAATACAGGATTCTTAGACATACTTACTGTACAAGTGTTATCACAATGTATGATAACAGGATCATTAAATTTTATTCCAATATCCTTCAACATTTTTTTCATCCATATTATCTAATTACAATTTTTTGATGCTGCTACATATTCTGCTTCTTTTGTGCTTTGTGAAATACAATTCTATTTCTTACTTAGCCAAGAAACCAATCTTCCTCCAAGAAAAAATGTTCCACCACTTGTACTCTTTTTGTCATCAACAGTACCTCTCCAATCTACATCTGTATATGCACATAGGGTAAAGTTATTTTATTTATCATACCATAACCCATAGTCAATTGTGCCTTTCAAATATCTAAATATTCTTTTTATTGTTGCATTATGTGACTCTTTAGGATCAGCTTGAAATCTTGCAACAATTTCAACTGCATGTGATATGTCTGGTCTTGTATGAGTTAAATACTACAATCCTCCAATCATAGATCTATACTTATTTTGTTCAACTGCAAGAGTTTCATCTATGCTAGATAACTTATGACCAGATACCATAGGTGTGCCAACCGGCATACAATTTTCCATTCCAAATCTCTGCAACAAGTCTTTTACATACTTTTCTTGACATAAGAAAATACCATCACTGTTCAGTGCTATCTGTAATCCTAAAAAATATTTCATCTCATGAATCATGCTCATTTCAAATTTTGTCTTCATTTCATCAGCAAATTTATCACTAGCTTCATCTTCACCTCCAAAGATAATATCATCAATAAAGATAACTACAATCAATAAACCATTATCAATATCTTTCAGATATAAGTTACTGTTTGCTATGCCTTTAGAAAATCTAAATTTTATCAAATATTTATCTAATCTTGCATACCATGTTCTAGGTGCTTGTTTCAGTCCATATAAATCTTTGTTCAGTTTACATACCATAGCTCCTTCATGAGTCAAGGGAAAACCTTCAAGTTTCTCAATGTAGACCTCTTCTTCTAATTCTGACTACTACATTTGGGGCCAAATTTCGATAGAAGTTTCTGATGGGTAACTTTTTATTATGAATTTGGTGTTTTTTTTTTGTAATAGGCCCCAATGATGTTGGTATTCTGATGGGTGTTTAATTGACCATCGGAATTCTGACAGATTCGAAGTATAGATTAAAAAAAAGGTGAAACGGCCTCATCATTTTTATTTTGATTGGATAGAGGGAGCGGAGAAAAGGAGTGAAAGTTGAGTGCGGGAGAATGTATGTGATTTCTTCATCTTTCAAGCCTCTAGCATCATATTTGAATGCATTTCATTTTATTTGATCATGAATGCTCTCTGAAATGAGGACATTCTACTGGTGTTGTGTCGTAGCCAGTGCTTTATCTTTATTATTTGATGTTATTGGTGCTTGTGCTCAAGGATATCGATTCACTGTATTCAAATGTTTGGATTCACGTTTGTTGATATTATTGGCATATATGTTTAATGACACCATTGTAAATTGCTGTCACTGAAATGACCACATTCTACTAGTGTCATGCCCTAGCTCATGCTTTAACTCCATTATTTGATGTTATTGGTGCTTGTGCTCAAGGATATCCATTTTTTTGAAATGTTGACTGTGGTTATCAAATGGACAGCCCGTGAGCTTCTAGCTAGGTGCCATTTGTATTGATAGCCTAGCTAGAAGCTCACGGGCTATCCATTTGATAACCATAGTCAACATTTCAAAAAAATGGATATCATTGAGCACAAGCACCAATAACATCAAATAATGGAGTTAAAGCATGGGCTAGGGCACGACACCAGTAGAATGCGGTCATTTCAGTGACAGTAATTTACAATGGCATCATTAAACATATATGCCAATAATATCAACAAATGTGAATCCAAACATTTGAATACAGTGAATCGATATCCTTGAGCACAAGCACCAATAACATCAAATAATAGAGATAAAGCACTAGCTACAGCACAACACCAATAGAATGTGGTCATTTCAGAGAGCATTCATGATCAAATAAAATGAAATGCATTCAAATATGATGCCAGAGGCTTGAAAGATGAAGAAATCACATACATTCTCCCATGCTCAACTTTCGCTCCTTTTCTCCCGCTCCCTCTATCCAATCAAAATAAAAATGATGAGGCCGTTTCACTTTTTTTTTTTAATCTATACTCTGAATCTGTCAGAATTCTAATGGTCAATTAAACACCCATCAAAATACTGACATCATTGGGGCCTATTACAAAAAAAAAACACCAAATTCATAATAAAAAGTTACCCATTGGATACTTCTATCAAAATTTGGCCCCAAATGTAGTAGTGAGAATTGGAAGAAGAGGTCTACTTTGAGAAACCTGAAGGTTTTTCCTTGACTCATGAAGGAGATATGGTATGTAAACTGAACAAAGATTTATATGGACTGAAACAAGCACCTAGAACATGGTATGCAAGATTAGATAAATATTTGATAAAATTTAGATTTTCTAAAGGCACAGCAAACAGTAACTTATATCTGAAAGATATTGATAATGGTTTGTTGATTGTAGTTATCTTTATTGATGATATTATCTTTGGAGGTGAAGATGAAGCTAGTGATAAATTTGATGATGAAATGAAGACAAAATTTGAAATGAGCATGATTCGTGAGATGAAATATTTTTTAGGATTACAGATAGCACTGAACAGTGATGGTATTTTCTTATGTCAAGAAAAGTATCTAAAAGACTTGTTGCAGAGATTTGGAATGAAAAATTGTAAGCCGGTTGGCACACCTATGGTATCTGGTCATAAGTTATCTAGCATAGATGAAACTCTTGTAGTTGAACAAAAGAAGTATAGATCCATGATTGGAGGATTGTAGTATTTAACTCATACAAGACTAGACATAGCACATGTAGTTGAAATTGTTGCAAGATTTCAAGCTGATCCTAAAGAGTCACATAATGCAACAATAAAAAGAATATTTAGATATTTGAAAGACACAATTGACTATGGGTTATGGTATGATAAATAAAATAACTTTACCCTATGTGCATATACAGATGTAGATTGGGGAGGTAGTGTTGATGACAAAAAGAGTACAAGTGGTGGAGCATTTTTTCTTGGAGGAAGATTGGTTTCTTGGCTAAGTAAGAAATAGAATTGTATTTCACAGAGCACAAAAGAAGTAGAATATATAGAAGCATAAAAAAATTGTAATTAGATAATATGGATGAAAAAAATGTTGAAGGATATTGGAATAAAATTTAATGATCCTGTTATCATACATTGTGATAACACCAGTACAGTAAGTATGTCTAAGAATCCTGTATTGCATTCTAAGACAAAGCATATAGAAATCAAGTATCATGTTGTAAGAGAGAAAGTTGGAGATAAAGAAGTCAGACTTGAGTATATAAGTACAAAAGAGAAGATTGCAGATATATTTATGAATCCCTTACCTAAAGATACATTTGATTATTTGAGAGGTATGTTTGGGGTTATGCCCCAACCTACTTTTGAGAAGTGATGCAAATAGTTGTATCAGTCCAGTGGTATATGATATTTATCCTTTTTGGACTGTATGTTGATACTTCCTCTATGGGGGAGTATGTGTGTTTTGATTTGAGTCATAAAGGAATCTTGTGAATGTATTTTATGAACAGTGTCTTTTAACATTGAGGTTTTGAAATGGATTGACATATTGATGCTTTCTTTTTCATTGATGTCAATGGGGGAGAAGATTACAATGAAAAACACTTGATTGATGAAGAGGATAGTACCTAATGATTGATTTGATTGATGAAGAGTATGTGAAGATATTTCATAGCAGTAGTGTTGCAGTTTGGTATTTATGGAACTTGGATGTTTTTTCATCTATGTTGCCATTAATGCCAATGGGGGATATTGTTAGGAATGAATGCTGAATATGTCCTATGGGAGAGTATTTGGAGTCATTCTATTTTAGTTTTATAATGCATTCATGACTATGATTGTCATTGATGTCAACACATTGATCTACTGTAGATTTGTAGAGAAGCAAATAATGTTTGAATTAGTGCACATGGATTATTGCAGATCAAGCTATACGAAGTTGAGGACTTATTGTATATTGTGTCTTGAGATTTTGGTCAAGAATGCGTATGAAAATTTGAATATTCATGACATTTATGTGTAATTTAGTGGGAGCAGTATTCAAATAGTGTTCCTGAGAAGCGGCTTGTGATAACTGGATTATATCTCGTAACTGAGATAGAACCTGGGCATGCAGAGTTATACAATTGATGAAGATATTTTTGTGGTGACCTAGATGAGACAGTATGGTCGGAGGTCACACAAGTGAAGATTTTTTTTGAAGCTGACAATTTTATGTGATTATGGAATATTATGTAACATGTAAAGGTTTATATTTTGTAATTGATTAAGCCTTGTTGGCCAACTCATTTGTAATTATTTAAGTGTGGTATAAAGGAAGGATTGTTTCCTTGATTGCAATAAGAGATATGAATGATGAATGAATGAGAAATATATGTTGATGTTGATATTGTAAGAGGATATGCAAATTGTAGAGATCTGGTGAAGCACTTGGTGCAATTTGGTACAGACAAAGGAGAAAAGATAAGTTGTTGAGATTAGTAAATGTTGGTATTATTCTATTTGGATAATACAGAGATCAGTTGGATAGTGTGTTCAGTGATCTTTCCCTTGAAGTTGTTTGGACAGTGGGTCCTTCTATTTTCCATAACTCTTAACCGAGTTAGAATCTTTTAACAGGGATTCGAAGTCTCCTAACATGGACTCATATGTACTGAATGTATTTCATAAGGCTCCTAACATAGTCCATCCTCTCACAAGGAATTTTCATATAAGTACATCTTTTGTGGGCATCATTCCCACTAGGATTTTTCTCTGGTCAAGAGGTTCCCTAGTCAACATATCTTGTGTTATTGTGTTGTTGTGTATGTTTATCTTTGTATGGTTTTTTGTTATATTGATTACATGGTTGAAATATGATAATGGTGATAAAATTTGTTTTTATCTGATAACTAATTCAGCCCCCCCCCCCCCCTCTCAGTTATCTTGGTGGACTTTACTTTCTAACATAACTTTCATCCTATCAAAAGTAAGTTAGTGATGAATAAAATTGGCATCAAATCTGAAAGTACTTTCGATCGAAACTCAAAAATTCTGATCAAAAGTACCTAGTTTAAGCCATGTTTGCAAACTATGAAGAAATTCTAAGAATTTCATGGCTTTATGGCTCAAGCGCATAGATCAAATGGAAGAATAAGAAGACATCCTTTTGCATAGAAAAAGTACTCGGAACGAGCTTTCTAACAATTATATATTTGACTATTTTTAAATTTATTATGTATATGGTTTTTTACATTAATCAAATGTAGGTTTTTTATCAAATATAAACCTCTGAGTTTGACGTTGAATGAAAATAGTAAAAAAGGGTAATTTTTTTTTAAAATAACAATACCCTCCATTTTTAGTCTACTTTATATCAATTTTTTTTCCCAAATTTGATAAATATACAACAAGTTATAAGCTATGTAGTTAAGGTATGTCAAAATTATGGTTTAGTCAACTTCAAACATTAATAAAATATGCAATAATCATAATAATATTGTCAAACCAATTGCATGCCCTCTGTATGGATGCTACGAAACTAAATTTGAAAGAATCACATTCATATCTATTTTACAAAAAAAATTATACTTTGAAAATAATGTTACTCTTTGAAAATGATGTTTTCAGCACCATACCATTTTTCGTGGGAGAAAGAAAAAACTATTCAAATAAATTTTATATATATATATATATATATAGAGAGAGAGAGAGAGAGAGAGAGAGAGAGAGAATCTAGACAGAAAATTCTAAAAGACTCTAATTTATTTCATCCTCCGATTTCAAATGGTTCAATGGAAATATGCATCCAAATTTGACAGTTTTTTTCAAAATGTAGAGTTTAGTGTCTGTTCAGGCAAAAAAGTGTAACCCACTATTGTGGATTCACCCTTATATGTTGTTACATTATGTTTCAAAAAGATAAAATTTACCGATTTTATTTATCACCTATCTTTTTATTAATGGGTTCAATGTACAAATGTGCAAAAATGTGGGTGCCATGTCAAAAAATCTCTAAAAATAAATAACCTGATTGGGTTATGCCTCGGTGAATATTGAGCGTAACTTCTACAAAGTTTGATTAGGTTTTGAAGAAATAAAACTAATCTATAGTTTCCCAAAACATGATCATGTTTTATATCAGATAAAACATAATTGGGTTATGTAAACCTTAAAATGTTTTGTAACCCATGGCCAAACCCTCATTTAAATGCAAGAAAAATGGAGTTGCAATAGTAAAAGGAGGCCAAATACGTCAGAACCCAATCATTTTTTACACAAATTTTATTTTTTTAGCATTTTCAACCATTCTTCATAATGCCACATCATCAAAGAGGTACAAGAAACTTATTTTTTTATTTGAAATTGAATTATAATAGGGACTTTTTAATTGATTTTAGTTTGTTTCTTAATTTCATGCCAAATTCTCAAAACATGGCATGCCAACAAAAAATCTAACAGCAACACATTCGTAAACAACCACAACCAAACCCTCAAAATGCTACCCCTCAAGAACAATAAAACCCTCAAAACATTGACCCTCAACAAGAAAATTCTCAAAATGCCACTCATCAACAACAAAAACAACATCAAAATAATCTACCTCCTCTAGTAGAACTTGTACAGGTCACACAAGAGGATCTTCTAAATCGCCTATCACATAATACTTCTCAAATTTTCTAGATTGTGAATGGGTTGAGGTCCTCTAATCATGAGCATCATTTATCCCTTGCCACAACCCTATAATCAATGGCCAATGTTGCTAGGTAGGTATCTAGATAGGTTACTAAATGGGGTAGAAATAGGGATAGATGTCATGCATTCTACTCTGTTGGGTTATCATACGATGAGGTGAAAATAAAATATGTAACTAAAGATGATATATGTTCTCTTTTCACTGAACCTGAAAAAAATGAGACCTTAGTTCATGTTTCAAATAAGTTTCCTTTACATTGTTGTAATCACGTTGGGCTGAGAAATGCTTTCTAGGATAGGTGGTGTATGGTCTTTGAACAACCACCTTGTAACAATTATGAGGTACCTCTATATTTTTTGAGAAATTTATATTGTGAGTTAATCCCCATCTTAAAGTTGAACTACTTTGACATGAAGGAGTTCCAAGGTAGAGGGAGAGACTCTTCTCAGAATAGACCAGAGGCTCGGAGGGTGGTATACCCCCAACATATGATTTCTCTAGCTACTAAACCCATGGTTCACATTATGATAACAATAGCCTTGAAGGATTTTATGGAGTTACAAACTCTTCAAGTGGCTACATAATTGACTAATGTCATCATTCAACATGACACACAATTAGTGTAGCCTCTTGAACTAGAGGATGGATCAACACGTGTCACCTGCCTCATCATCAGACACACCATTTGGCTTAACCCAACCCATTAATTGTATGGGTGCCAGTTTCCAGAATATATGGTCTAGGGTAGATCTATTGACGTGAATGAGGATGGTTCCAAATCCCATTCATGTACACACTATGGGAGTAATTTTCATGCTTCCACCATAAATGATGTGGTCATGGCTGATGACCTCATGACCATGGCATTCTCTAGTGGAGATAAGATGCAGGTGTGCTTATTTATGTTTATAACATGTTATTTATTAATCACTTAAATATTATAAATATAAATAAATTTTTATTTGTAGAATTTAATTTAAACTAATATATGAATAATACAAATTACACGATGTAGCACACTGTATGAGTACACCACATCACATTCGTTCCACTCCAAACACACATGTAGCTTTGACATTGGTGGTAAAAAAATTTAATATGTTAAAAATAGAATAATACATTGATTTTAAAATATTTTTTGTTAATATTTACTAACTCTCTAATGCATATTTATTTTGTGTTTTATAGGGGTTGTTAGGTATTTAGATGTCCCAAGTTGATGATGTCATGCTTTTAGCCATTGAATTTAGCCTATAAGCTGTGTGATATCATATATTGCATAGCTCTTATTTATAATTTTTATTAAACCCATGCAAGTTATTTAAATTTCTAGGTTATTTTGACTTATATTTAATATTATATATTCATATCTCTTATGTTAATTAGGGACTAGAAGTCATTTAGGGTGTTTTCAAAAAAAATTGCAAGCAATTGTAATCATGTTAATCTCATAATTTATTTAGTATCTACAATAAAAATAACATCTCAACCACAAGAAGATCATTAATAGTTGTTACTATCCCGATAGAAAAAAAGGAAAGGAAAAAAGAGAAATGCATACACAAATCAAGATAATGAAATCAAATAACACAAATGCATATGCAAACCCATAATTCATCATTTGTTGTTCTCCTTCTCAATGCAATACTAGGCTCTTAGAATTGATCTCAAGATTATGCAAACATAAGAATTCAAAGCCTATGGTCTTTTGAATAAGAAAATCAACTCTCTATTTATAAGAATTTCAAGGATTTCAGTCAAGATTCCTTGATTGATGGGTTGATTGGCTATGATTGAGGAGTTCAACTAAATTGATTGCTTTGTTTAACATGATTGATTGATTTGTCAACAAAATAGATTAAGAGTTGACTGATTTGATTGAGGACTTAACTAATGAGGTGGAATAGAAGACTAAATAGATTGATTAGTCAAGACAGAGATTTGTGGAGTTAGAAGATGTGATTGAGAAGTTAACTCAAAGTGACTATGAGTTAGAATTTAGGAGGATAAATATGATTTAAATAAATAAAATAAATTGTTTACTTACATATGTGGAGATATAAAAATAAATAAATAAATGTTTATTTATTTATAAGAGGAATAATTAGTTTAATTCAATAAATATTATTTATTTAATTGTGAGAGGGAAATTGATTTAATTATTACATAAATACAATAATAGTAAGAAAGAAGGAATATTGATCAAACCATATGATTATTTAATTAATTCTAATAACATAGGAAATAATTAAATAATGATTAATTATTTAATTAATTTATAGATGAATAATTGATAAAATAGTTAGGTAATTAATTAAAATCACTTAATTATGAAATTATATAGAAATGATGATTTTGAATTTAGATTATAATACAAGAACCCATTTATTTAAGTAATAAATATTATTTTATAATTTAAGAGGAATGTTAGTGAAATTATGACTTGTAGGCATAGGACATTTTTAGGTGTCTAATTTTTTTCCTCTTTGAAATAATGCATTTTCAAGCGTTGTTTCAGAGAATAATAGAAATTATGCTTCAGTATGCTCAAGCAGGAACAATGTGACAATGAGGTAAATGATGCATGTTGGTGTAATTAAATATTCTTAATTACACTTTACTTAATCGTACTTAGGATAATGCATTGCATAGTATTTTGTCATTGAGACACCTAGGAGATTGTGCCTCAACTAAGCAAAGGGTGTAGGAGAATTTCCACTTTAGGTGTGAGATCCACCTTTAGTGCACATAACACATTATCATCCTAATCCTATTGCACATACTTCATTGCATAATGGAGAATGATCCACATCTGGTGGACATGTGATTACACCTAGCATAGGTGATAGCTTAGTAACTCCTTTTCATTCTCTCTTATCACCTTTCCTATATAAGGAGGCCTATTATGTAAATAATTCAATTAAATCATGAATCGTTGCATTCATATCATCTCTCTTATATTTGTGCTTTTCTTTAATCTCTAGATCCTTGGTTCAATATTTTTTATTTTTAAATTCTTACATGGTATTAGAGCCATTGGAGTGTTTTTTATTAGCTTATTTGGAGAGATCTTGGTGCAAGTGTTGAAGGTCCAAATCTCAGATCTAAAGACCAGCGTGTTGTGGAAGCATTTTTGGTGAGATCTGACATCACCATTATGTCCAGGAGGCTATTTCAATTAAAATTGACTATAAACTTGCCCATATTTGGCAAAAGTATAAATTGAGACAATTTTTTTTTGTAAATAGAGCCCTACAACCCGATCTGTGTCTCTGTGGTACGATTTAGAAAAAAAATAAAATTATTAAAATTATAAATAAAACTTGCCTTGCAGTCATACAACAACCGTCAGACTAAAGAAAGACTAAAAGTTGGGCCCCACTGATAGTTTAGGACAGGTGGCGATCGGTCGCGACATCGCGAAGAGGACAAGATGATGCCAGGGAAGCAACACAAAGATGCAACAACCACACGATGAAGACCAGTCGACAGCCTAGCTTTAACAAATGAAGAACGGTCCCACTGGGTGCTAAGTTGCCCACCACGTTGACGGTTGTCGCAGCATCGCAATGAGTAAATCCTTGCTTGGCGGACATGTGACAACCGTCAAATCAAAAGAGATTAAGGACTTTAATAAAAGCTAAAACCTTAGGAAAATAAACCATTAGGACTTAGGGAAATATTAAGGGTCATCAGGGCTTTAGACTTAGGAAAAATTAAAAGGGGCACCAGCCTAGGTAAAAGGAAATAAGGAACATGGCCCCGCTCAATGACTTTAATAAAGCACATGCTTTATTATGATTATAAGTGACCAAAAAGGTAACAGAGAAATAGAAAGGAGCTACGGTTTTTTGGATTTAGGCATTTTTTGAAACCCTAGGACATGAAAATGACCTATTTCTCATACTTTTGAACCTGAATTTCTCACTGGTTTTTGCAATTGAGCACATGCGCTTTTAACGGGACCTTGGACACATGAAAAACTACCCCTGGATAACTTTGCAAGCCATGAAACACTATAAATTTTATTCGCTCATTGAAACAAGCAGTAATAGGGTAAGGCAACTTTTAGGGTTTTGCAGGGGATGGACCATTTTCTTTGGATTTTTGGCAATTGCAGGAAAATGGCCTAACAGAAAGAATTATCTATTTTCTTGTATTGAAAATTCTTGTTAAAATTTGACTGGTTAAAATCCTAAGTTGTTCTTTGTAGAAAACTACATGCAAATGTTTATAAAATGTAATACATTAGATCTAGTCAGGGTTTTGAGTCTACATCTGTGTGAAAATTCATATTCTTAAATCAAGTTTAGTTGCATAATTTGACTTTAGGGAGAAAATTAATTACTATAAAAAATTCCTAGTTATTGTTGTTTATTTTTATTTTTATTTTAAAAAGAAGAATTTATTGTTTCTGTGTCAGAAAAAGAATTCTGACAGGATTTTATTTATAAAAAAATAAAAAAAAATAAAAAAAATAAATTAAAAATTATTATTTAGCAAGGGGCGGGGGTTTCCTCCCCCTACCCCCTAACAGCGCCTAGCTATCGCGACAGCTAGCTACCATGGCACATAGCTACCCACAACATCTAGGTTATCATAAGGGAGCAAGGGGGTGGGGTAGATTTCCCCCCAAACAAAGTTACATTATTTATAAAAAAAATTTAATTAATATATATAATAGTTTTTATTACATTAAATTAATTTTAATTTATTAATTTTTTTATATAATTTATTTAATATTTAATAACTGGTAAATAATATTTATTAAATTAATAAAATTTGTTTTTTTTACTTAGTTTATATTCCATAGATATTAAATATTTTTTAATTTTAGGGGATTTAGATTTATGGATTATTCTTAATATCTAATAAATTATTAAGATTAATTTGTGATTATTTGGGATGCGTTTATATTTGGAAAATATTAATAGAATTTATTAAGAAGTCAAAATTTTGATATTGGATATTAATTATTGAAAACTTTTATATATAGGAATTATAATTGATTTTTGATAAATTTAATATCATTTTAGTATTAAAGACATGGTGTTTTGTATAAACATGAGATTTTATTTTAAATAGATAGCTATGTATGAGATATTTATACATGAATGCTTTGGTAGTCACTTGGACTTTAGTTAACAAGATGATTGCTTTAGTCAACTGGAACTTATAAATTGGTTTTGGGCACTTTTGCATGTTTTGAGACTTTGATTGATCATAATTGGGGAACTACGTTGGCTTTTAGGAAAAAGTATGCCAGAGGCTTAGGGGTGTATTTTTTCCCTTGTTGATGTGTCTTTTCATCATGCTTGGTGGAGCTATGTAATTCGATCATTTTTACCCAACCTGATTTTCTATGCTCATTGTTTTTCGTGAACTCTTTGAAAGAGTATTTTTTATGAGTTATGGTCTAAGGACTAGTAGGGATTTGTGATGTGATGGTTTGAGGACTAGTGTGTATGAGCTATGGTTTGAGGACCAGTTTGTGTTCCAGGCACCTTTTTTATGGAGCTGAATTCATTTAGATCATGTCTTTTGGCTTTATGAGATGCTTTTATGACTTATGAGCTTAGGGTAGGTTATCTAGGTGTATAGATGTAACATATCTTATTAATTCATTTTAAAACCCCCCATTTTAGGTTATCATAGAAACCCTAAACATGGTCACCCTAGATGAAAGTTTTATGTTTTTCCTAATGTTTTTGAACTTTCAAAGGTATTTTGCAATGTTTTTATTGTTTTTCAAGGAATTTTTCTTGATGTTTTTTATATTTTTTAGAAATTTTTGGATCATGACATTGGGGTGTCCCAAGTCAGTATAAAATGGGCACTTTATTGCATAATGGCAATGATAAATTGACTTGATGTGAAATATGATAGGATGTGCTAAGAGAAAGGTAACTGACAAATCTCAAGCCATTGTGACAAACACTAATTTAATTATAGAGAATGAGGTGTAATGAATTTGATATTAGGTTGGAGTAATATAATATGGTGGAGAAATGATCTCTAGATACACGGCATCATATTGCCTAGTTTTCACCATGGTACTTTCTTGAGGAACCACCGAACTGGGTTTCACCATAATAAAAAAAATATTTCTCTTGTATTTCTATTTTTGTGTCACCAAAAGATGCTTGATTGGCAAGTTTTCTCCAAGGTAACATTTTTTTATTTTTTTGGTTTTAATATTTTTGAAATGGGTCTACTCTAAGAGTCATAAATAGTACTTACACAAATGCAACCTATTGATAGGATCTTATAGAGGTTTTCCCTTTGATGTGGATATATGATATGCTCCAGATCTGTAAACTGATGCAATGATGTAGGGACCCAACCAATTTGGTTCAAACTTTCCTAGTTTTTCTCTTTTCATTTAGTTTTTTTATTTCCATTAGTACTAAGTCACCAACTTCAAAATAATGTGATATGACCTTTTTGTTATAACTTCTCTAGAGAAGTTTTTGATATACTTGCTAGTGTGTTAATGCGATTTGTCTCTTTTCATCTAGAAACTCTAGCTCCTATAGACATGATACTCGGTATTCTTCATCTTAAATGATGTGATGAAGGGATACTCATAGTGATGGGAGCTCAACCTCTATTGGAAAGATAACTTTGTTACCATATAATAGTGAGTATGGAATGACTCCTATAAGGGTACAAAAACTAGTGGGGTATGCCCATAAGGGAGGGTTGAGTTAGAGGTACCAATGCTAACCAACTTTATTGACCATCTTTTTTGAAGATTTTTACAATGGTTTTATTTGTAGCCTCATCTTGGTCATTACCTTGGGGGAAGTAGCATGAAGAAAATCTATGATGGATGTGGAATTTTGAACAAAGATCTTCCACTCGATTATTCATGTCGGGTCTACCATTTGTAAACGAGGTAATATAGTAATCTTTAGTACCTGCAATAACAATAAGATCTCAACCACATGAAGGTCATTCATAGCAATAGGTACCCCAACACCAAAAGAGGAAAGGAAACAAGAGAAATATATACATAAATTAAGATATTGAAATCAAATAAATACAAATGCATATGCAAACCCATAATTCCTCCTTTATTGTTTCGCTTCTCAATGCAATGTTGGGATCTCAAAATTAAGCTCAAGATCATGCTGGCATGAGAATTTGAAGTATGTGGTCCTTTGAATAAGAGAATCAACTCTCTATTTATAAGAATTTTAGGGGTTTCAATCATGATTCCTTGATTTATCGGTTGATTAGTTGTGATTGAGGAGCTGAAATCAGAGTGAGTGGGAGTTCAACTCAATTGATTTCTTTGTTTAACAGGTTTGATTGATCTATCAGAAAAATAGATTAAGAGTTGGTTGATTTGATTGAAGACTTAATTGATGAGGTGGAATAGAATATTGAATCGATTGATTAGTCAAGAGAGAGATTTGTGGAGTTAGAATATGTGATTGAGAAGTTAACTCAAAGTGAGTATGAGTTAGAATATAGGAGGATAGATATGAATTAAATAAATTATTTACTTGCACATGTGGAGATGTAAAAATAAATAAATAATTGTTTAATTATTTATGAGAGAGGAATAATTAGTTTAATTAAATAATTATTTAATTAATTTCAATAACATAGAGAATAATTAAATAATTATTAATTATTTAATTAATTTATAGATGAATAATTGATGAAATAATTAGGTAATTAATTACAATCACTTAATTATGAAATTATAGATAAATGACAATTTTGAACTTAGATTATAGTAGAAGGGACCAATTTTTAAATAATAAAGATTATTTAATAATTTAAGAGGAATGTTAGTGAAATTGTTGCTTGTAGGTGTATGACATTTTTAGGTGTCTACAATAATAAGAAAAAAATGTTTATGTTAACCAACTTTACAATTTTGCAAAGTTGTCAAAGTGTCATTTTTCACAAAATTGTACATAACATTCACAACCTTGAAAAAATAGTTGGGGACCATTGGAGTTCAAATGTAAACATGTTTTTAGAGGCCTCCAAAGTACCGAGGCATGGTTTTTGTAGCATGGAGGAGTGGATTTAATACAAAATTGCCTTGATTTCCTCTTTCTTATTGATTTTCACATGTTGTTGAGAATTGTGTGAGCCTGTATAGAATCATCATGATTGGAAACTTATATGGATAGAAAATAGAGTGAATCTACTTTCATTTCATATAATTTTGGTGAGTTTTCATGGAGAAACAAGAGACTATGAGGCTTTTTTGTAAAAATAGTCATCAAACCCAAAGAGGCAAGTGTTTTGATAAAGAAATTGAAATAAACCTCCATTGAACTGTGGAAATTTAATGGAAGCTTTTGGAATGGGTGCCTTGAGAGTCCTCTTCAAAATTTTGGTGGAGCTAGAGTGCAAGAGGTCAATTGTGCAGAGATTAAATATGAGCCCTAGGCCTAACATCCCTGTCAGAAAAACTGGTAAATAGGCAATAGTGAAAGTTTTGAGTTTGTATTATTATTTTGTATCATCTTAAAAATTTATCACCCATAATTGGAGTCTCCATGACCTATCAAACTACATTTTGGTGATTTTGAGATCTAAACATCCAATATGCTTGATCCTAGCAACTTGCATTTCCTCCTCCTGCATCTTATCACATTCCTTGACATCTTGGAAAAATTTAGGTTTATTTTATCTAGGACAAACCGAGAGCCAACTTTTCCTTGGGGTAAAACTTGACTGGTTGACTTTTCCCTAGGGTCCCTAGTTTTTGAGCCCAAATTTGGCTCAGGGTCTGACAATTGGGTTTTCATCTGAGGTTCATATTTGTAGTTGGTCTTGATAAAATTTGAATCATGGAATGAGTATAAAAGGAATCCCTATCTCCTCATTTTTCATATCACATACAAGTTCAAGCTATTGCTATCAAGTGCAAGTCATTTACCAAGAAATCAAGAAAAATAAGTTATGCAACTGAGGATTTGGATTCAAGATTTGAAGGAAAGCATAAAATTGAGAATATTCAAGTCTCCATTTCTTCATAAACAATTCAAGTAAGTTTAATCTTCTCTATTTGACGCAAGTTTCTCTCCGATGATGGAAAAGTATAGGATTTCAAAATCAAGAAAGAGGATTTGTTTATCCATTCTTATTCCTCTCTCCTTCTCCAAGTGGTTATCAAGCATACATATTGTAACATAATAAATGATGACAAATGCTAGGATATATCACTCACCAAATTATAGGTACTTGTAGGAAGATCCAATACCTTGGAAAAAAGGAAACCTGGTTAGCACAAGGTAAGATGTCAACTCATGATCTTCTCAATGTTGGGGCCTTAGGTTGGCTCTTCCTTTCCCTAAGAGAAGGAATCATAAATAAAATGCAATCTGATCTATGAAAGTAAGAGCTATGAAATGAAAAAGAGGAGAAGGTACTCACCTTGAAAATTTAGATAAAAAAAGGCTCTCAGATTGAGTGAGAAATTAGAACAGAGCTAGAATTGAGCTCAGGAGGCTAAAACATGTAAATTGTGAAAATCTAGTGGCCCTAGGAATAGGTCATTTTCCTAGGTATAGGTCAACTTCTTGGGTACAAGTCAACTTGGGTACAATTTAACATCAACCTGTATCTACACTATAAACTATGAAAAATTGGTGGCCCTAGGAACAGGTCAACTTCCTGGGTATAGGTCTATCTTAACCTGTACTTGCACTATCAAAAAGTTTGAGATCCAAATGTATGACAAAAAATGAAACCCTAGATCATCTAATTTTGATCCTAAAAACCTAAAAATCTACAAATCTACTCCTACACACAAGAAAAGGGAAATTTTTTTTGTGGGGAGGGGCTTACCTCAATCAAGCCCCAATTTAGGAATTAACCTTGAATTAAAAAAAAAGGAAATGATAGCTTGTAGTAAATATTAAATCTAAATAATAGAGTATATCATACCATGTAGATTCAATTATGTGAGTTATGTGATCAAGTATGTTAATGCAATAGCTTTGAATCAACACAAAAGCCAAAAGGAAATCATATAAGACAAAACCTCATGAAGTGAATGCTTTTAATTTTCCTGAATGATGAAGATGATTTGAGTGGATGTAGGAATGTATGTAAGTAGATCTCCTCCCTTAATGGACAACTTATTTGTCTCCAAAGATGTTCGATCTATAAAAGGAAATGCATGCTTAATTGAATGGATGGATGAATGGACAAATGCTTACTTGAAATCAACAAAAGACCTTGAATTATTGCACTTAATTTATTGAGAATGATTTTCTTGTGCGTGAACAGTCTCACAATAGGTAGAGATAATCATGCCATTGTCTCTATCAAGGGTAAAATATCTATGCTACGGACTACCTATCCCCATTATGAAATGCATTTAGATTATCAACCTAGGGATGCAGACTTGAAATGGGATAGCACAGTTTGTGCACTAAGTTCCTTTAGGAGTCAAAACACTTATGCTGCAGGAAGATAAAATGCATTAAAGGAATCTATGCTATTGCTACAGGAAGGTAAACACACTTGACTATTGAATGAAATTACTGTAGAAAACATATGAAGTAAATCTAAGCCTATCTAACAACTCAAAACATTCACTATACTCATCTTTGAAAATACTGTAGGAACAACCACAGATATAATGCTACAGGATTAAATAGTAGCTCTATTCAAAAATAGGAAAGATACAGAAAAAAAATCTATCTTACTTAATCTAATCCACCTCCCAAGTGGGCCCCCTTGGTTGGATTCTGCTAACTACTCAACACAAGAAATAATCCAAAATCACTCTTCCATTAAAATCTTCTCAACTGGTTACATCATAACTGAACAAAACATGAAGAACAAAAATAGAGTAACTTCACTATATTGAGTACATAATTCTATCTTCCTCTATATCCACTAAAATAGTCAAAATCCCTTTTATATCAAGGATCGACACTTATGGAAAACATAACAGAAAAGTCTCATTAAGTCTCACCACATGCGGAGGAGATAAATCAACCATAACATGTGTTAGGCCAGTTTTCTACCATAGCAAAAATCTTTGAAAATGGCCTTCTCCCTGCAAAGAGTGTTCTTCATTGCCTCCTGCCTCATGCTCTTTATTGTTGTCACCAAATTCTTGTCAAATCTGCATCACCTAATTCACCAAATCCTGAAAGTTATTCAAGTTTAAGGTCTGCGGGAAAATTCTTTAAAATCTGCCACAGTTTGAAAACCCACAGTGTTTTCAAAAAGTCCATGATGTTTTCGACCTGTGTGTTGTTTTCGACCCTGTGCTCCTTGTTTGGTTTACTTATCTTTTGGCATTGGAAACCCATGTTGTTTTCAACCCTGTGCTCCTTGTTTGGTTCACTTATCTTTTGGCATTGGAAACCCGTGTTGTTTTCAACCCTGTGCTCCTTGTTTGGTTCGCTTATCTTTTGGCATTGGAAACCCATGTTGTTTTCAGCTCCCTTGTTTTCCTTTTGGTCTGTCAAAAAACCTTGTGTGTTTTCAACACCACACTTCTACCCTAATTGATGGTGTTTTTCTCTAACTACGCAAGTCCGACCGTGTGGTGGGTCTGGCTTCTTCCCTATTGGTTGTCGCATGGCTGCATGTCAAAATTTTTTGACATGTGATCATGCGACCGCTTGCCACATGGCCGTGTGGGTCCTGGTCTTGTGTGCCTGCTTGGCGGTTTACTTTTCTAATAGCACAAGTGCGACATTATGGAGCCAGAGATCAAAGATCTATGGTCAGTGTATGATCGCATGGAATATTCCTTACTCATGCGATCATGCACCCACCGTCTAATTTGGTGCCGACGGTTTGTTCGCTTTGGGTCCGCTGGCAGATGTGGTGATGTGGTAGCCTTTGGTTGGCTGTTGCATGATTGCATAGCCCATTCTTTGGCTATGCAATCATGCTATCAGTTGACACATATCCTTGTTCATGGTTGCGAAGTTGTGTAGTGGCGGTGTTCTGTGGGCCCGTCAGCATGGTGGTTGCAGTTTGGTGATCACAATTTGGTGGTCAAGTGCAGTGATGTGGCAACTTCCTATTGGCTATCACATGATCACATAGCCTTTCTCTCAACTATGTGATCATGCGACCGAGTGACACATGTCCTTGGCAGTGCGGTGGCAGTTGTGGTACCCCTTGCGATTGCGGTGACAGTTGCGGTGTTGTTAACAGTGGCAACTAATGTTAGCGGGCTGTCACATGTTCACATAGCCCATTTTCAGGCTATGTGATCATGTGATAGGGCACCATGTGTTCCTGTGGGCCCATCTGCAACTATTTGGTGGGCTCAGTGGAGGGTGTTGTCATGGCAGTTTTTGGTTGGACCGTGGTGGTGGGAAGGTGAGTTTGAACGTGGGCCCGGGTTTGGATTTCTTAGTGGTTGTATCATGCGGTGATGTGACATGTGGCATCAGGCGGGCCCAGGTGGGGTCTTGGTTTTGGCGGCCCGAACAAAAAGATGGCGGTGCCGATAAAATATGGTCTTGTCGCACATTCGCAAGGAGTTTTGGTGATTCACTAGTTTGTCTGGCGATTCAGTGAAAAATGGTCACGTGATCGCTAGATCTTTTGGCGATGGCATAAGGTATTGCATGATCTGGCAAAAATTCTTCGGTCACTAATTCACCAAATAGGGTCGAGCCGGTGTTCCAGTAGCGGCGGTAGTTTTATTGGCAGTTATAGTTTGCGGGTTGTCGCATGTTCACATAACCTGTTTCTAGTTTATGCGATCATGCGACCAAGCATAAATTAAGAGCCTGTTTCCTATGGTGGTGTGTTGTGGATGCACGATTGCATGACTAGGGGTAGGTAATTGAAGAATATTAAGCCCACGAATTGCATGATGGCCATTGCATTTTGAGTTTGATTTTCTGAGATAGGGGGTACCATCTTTGTGGATTTTATTGCAAAAGTGACCTTGTTCGGTGAGAAATGACTGGTTTTCTATTTGCGGTGTGGTCCAAGGTGTTGTTGGGTCATTTGTAGAGCTTGTACCGTGGTGGTTGTGTGCTCAAGGCATGTTGCAGGGTGTCCTTTTGAGCCCAGTTTTATGATCCCCTGTACCTGCAAAGATGTTTTTCATGATTGTGGATTAGTTCTGGTTTCCTCTTTCCTAATTTTGATGTGTTTCCCACCCCTATAATAACTTTCTAGATCATTTCCAGCAGGCTGGGTGGTTGAGACCTTGGCCCTAGCTGTCTGTAGCTTGTTGCATTCTCTCTGAGAATTCCAAGGCAGCTAGTGGTATAAGTTGCAGAATTTTGGATTTTGTAAGGGTTCCAAAACATTGTTGTTTTTTGGTCCCTGGTTCTTAACTGTAATAGACTGATAGAAGTCTGGTTTTGTGACTTCTCTTGTCTTGGTGTCATTCTAATTGTATGCTGATTTTGGATTTGTTAATGAAAATGTCATTGAATCCCAATCTTGTATCTTGTGTATGTCTTCTTGCTTGTCTTTGAGCTCATATATGTTATATCACAAAGTGTGTTAATGTATGGTAAACAAAGAGTATTTTAAATTCATCTCTGAGTTTCTAACAAAGTTAGGATTAAAGCCTTTTAGGTGAATTCAGTAAGTTTGCAGCCAAGTATAGAATTTGATGTCCTTGTGCTTGAGGGAAAGGGGTAATAGGCAAAGCACTTACTCTGGTTTCCATTGTGTTTGATTTGAGGTGTTCAGTTGAAGTATACAGTTGGGTGACTCTTAGCCCTAGGATAAGGCACTGGTCCTTCCTCTTGAAGTATGCATGGTTAACAACTAAAAACATAAACATTGATTTGATAAACCTTTTATAGACTTGTGTTGAGTATTGTAGGCATCATTTTGAGACTCCTTTAGAGAAGTGAGTCAAGGGTACACCCGCTTGAGCATTGAAGCTCAAAGAGTAGAAGGATCCTTTGATCCTTGTCAGTTGGCCCTCTTCCTTGTGGACTTTGAAGTGGTGATAGAGTCAGAGTTTCATTTACATTATCCATCAAAGTGTAAATCTACAAGTTGAATATCAAAGGGAATAATCCACAACCAACAACATGATACAATTACTATTGACAACTAAATAATAGTTCTAAGGAAATGTAGCAAGACTAATTCCCTAAATTTTTGGAACAACGGCTCCTTCAAGGCTCAATGTATCCATCAGAGTCATGCTGAATTCTCTCGCTATGGTTGGTCTTCCAACTTCCATCTTCAATGCATATGCGCCACTCTTCATACCGCTCTGTATTTGCCTAAAAGGTTACTACATTCAAACTATATGCAAGTCAACATTTCAACCCTTGCTTAAATGTTAGAACACAGCTTGAAATAATTATATGAACTACTGCATTATATTTATAATAACAAGCAAAACATATCATTTAGGCTACCCTTAGATTTTGTGACTTTGGCTATACTTGGCATAGGTTCACATAAGTATAAGCAATGGAATGTCTTAGGAATGTTCATCAGAGTATCAACATAAACATAAAAGATCACAAAAAAATTGAGTCAATAATTAGACTCATCACCTGCCCCCTACTATCAGAATGCTTGTCCTCAAGCATTGGATTTCCTTGCTATTGTCCTAAAATCTCCAACTATAGTCTTCCCCTTCTTCCCACTTCTAAAAGTATAGTAGAATCCCCTTGTGTGCTACAAGTGATTCTCTTGATGCTCCTCAACCAGTGGATCTAATCTAGAGGTATTAATGTCATACAAAGGCCAAAAGAGTTTAGGTGGCTAAAATGATAAGGGTATCCATAACTCCCATCTGGGTTGTCTTCCCAACTTCATGTAATTAGCCACTCTGCTGACAGCTACTTCATAATTTATGGGGCTACGTGGCTCTACTTTTCTGAAGGCTTCTGGTAACCTGTTCCACCTACTTCTGACCTCTGAAAGAGCTCTTTGGACTATAAAATTGGGCAGTGTTTGGTAATCTCTATAAGCTTTATCCCTCAATGCAAACACTTTCTCTCTAATCTCTGGCTTTGGTCTTTCATAAGTCAGATTAAGCCAATCCCTCAGAATAACATTTGGTTTGTTTGACTCGGCCCTTATTGACAAAGGCTCAGATTTCTCAAGATCCCTGTAGGTGTTCAATTGTCTGTCATAATTGGTCTCATTATGCATCCTTGACATTAAGGCCCTTAGGTGAATGTCCCCAATATAGAGTAGGGGATTCCACTCTATTTCATGTGGGATAATGAAATTGTGTAAATAAAGCTTACATAATAGATTTTGTTGCCATGTTGGTAGAGTCTGATACAAACCATAGAATTCTTGGGCTATTTTGAGTTCACAATCAATGTCTTTTATTGTCATCATCAGTTGGAATAGAATAAATTTCCCCTTTAAGAAAATAGCATATATTCTAGGTGGTGGCCTACAAGTGATCACTTGGTTAGCTAATTTCAAGGCCTTGTTCATTTTCTCTTTCTGTTTCTTTAACTATTCTTTGAGGGATTCAATTTCTTCATCTTTCTCAAATATCTCCTTCTAAATTTGATTCCTTTCCTACTTCCACCATGTTTTCTAAAAGGTAAAATGGTTATACAGATGGAAGAGGATAGACTGAATAGTTGACGGAGGGAATTCTTGCATTTTGGTTTTCTTTTCCTTTTCCTTAGCAGTCTGCTAGAAGAAATCAATGAACCATGTTGACTGATAAGGTATAATAGACACATTAGAATACACAGGGTGCTGAGGAGTAGATTGAACTTTCTCAGGAATGTTTTCCTATATTATTTCAGGGTTCAGCTCAGGCACTGCCTCATCAGTCTGAGGCATGCTACTGCTTGATTCTTTCTCATTGGGATTTTCCTCCATGTTTTGGGATTCTTCTTGGGAAGGAGATTCATCATGAATAACTTCAACAGAGGGCTCTTTAGCCAATGTTGGCGATGGAACATTTGGTTTTTGAGGAGAAGGTGGGGTTACTTGGCCTCTCATGTGAGGGCTTCTTCATACAGTCGCCTCTTCAACCACTGCAATTTTAGGTTGACGAGACCTTTTTGTTTTATGTGCTGTAGGAATAGATGCTACAGGAGTAGTTATTGTAGGACTCGACCATTTCCTTTTATTAATTTGTATTGCAGGGTTTGATATTTCTCCTTCTAAGTTAGGGATTTCTTTCCTAACTTTCTACTTTCCTTTCCTTGAGGAAGAAGTGGGCACACTACTCTTTGGAGTGGATTTAGGGGGTTGGTTCTTTGGCAGCAATTTTGGTTCTTTTTCTTTCACAACTACTTCTTCAATAGGGTTGAAAGATTCTACTACATCAGGCAGAGGTTGGGCCACAGGATTTACTTGGGGCTATAAGGTTTTAGCTTGGACAAATTCAGCCCATGACATGGGGGAAACATCTCTAAGAGATTTCTCAACCAAAAGCTTGATTAGGGCATGGTGACTAATAGAATTTTCATTTCCTTTTTGAGTGACATTAGCACTGATACTTAGCATGTTATAAAGGAAATTGGGAATATTAACTTGAATATTATGCCTAATACAGCTAAGCAACTTAAAATGGTGAGCATGTAGATTTGAAAATCTCCCCTCACAAGTTAAATACCTGATGATATGCATAGCCAGCTCCAGAAATGGCTGAGGAAGGGATAATTTTCTACACCCCTGCTTAGTAATCTCAAGTGGAGGATTGCTTGGCCTGGAGAACTACGCACGAGCTGGCCAAGCATCACGCTCATTTGGATAATGCTCACCTATAATTGGTAACCCTGTAACTTTTTCATCTTCCATGGCAATGATTGTCAACCCCCATACTGTTTCTTGCCCTTCTTCAAATGTACCCATGAATTTGGCAATAATCTCTTCATTAAACTCTGTTAGTTGCAGGAAATAGCCTAGCCATTCGCATGCATTGAACCTGCCGACTACCTCTACATCAGCCAGCAAAATACCATGAACAACTGGTTCATGCCTTTGTAAATGTTTTCCCATCTTAATAGTGCCCAATTTCTAACTTCTTAGCTCTCCAACCCACTACTAAGCTTTCAGTTTCTCTGCGAATTCCCTCTTTTGAAATGCAATTGAGATTCTTGAAAAATGTCAATATTTTCACTTGCATACCCTTTGTTTCACTTGACATGAACTATAATTATGGCATTTATTTTAGAGTTCATCAATGTCTTAAGTGTGAGTTACCTCGTAGATTAATTATGATCCTTTTGGAGTCATGTCAAATTTAGGAAATCAGGATTTGAAAGTATGGGGGAATGTGAAAAGGATTTAAAAATTAAATGAACACAGCCTTAGTACAACAATGATGTGACAGGGGTATGACAAGGATAGTTTAAGAATGACACTTGGAAGTTAGTACACTTCCCTTGCCCCCTACTAAAGGTGAACAAGTGTCCTCACTTGTTAAATTTGGCACGAGGTTGGGAATTGGCTTAGTGCTTGATATTATATATTTAATGCAGTACTAAATATAATTAATTTAACCTGTGTGCTAAAAATAAATAAGGAATTAGAAATTTGTACCTAGCAAGTGAGTTTGTATGCGAATGTGATCTATTGAGAGTGTTGATTCTAGCAGTTGCATAAGATTGCTAACGTGACATTTTATTGAAAGCATATTAAAAGAGAAATTGTGGGTGAAATGGAATTTGAGTGGGTGGTAGATATAGAAATGAGATGAGTTGGTGAGAATAATTGAGAAACATGAATGGAGAAATAGACCTCATTAAATGAAGTTTTATTATGAATGCTTAAAGAAAGCATGTCATGGTGATGTTGTAGGAGGAAGGCTTTCACCTTCTACTGCAGGAACTGTTTCTTGAGGGGCTGTTAAATTGTGCTTGTGAAACTTTTGTAAGAACTCATCCTTTGTCTCTGGCTTGTGATATAGGTGCAAGTGGTGTCTATTGAATAGCATCTTAAATTGTACTAGGTTAAGTGTTGTCAACTGAACTGCTCCATTATCGAAGACATATTAAATCTCATAGGGTCTGAGTCATCTGGTTTGTAGCTTTCCTGGGTTCTCCTTGTATTTGGAATCATATAACAAAGCCCAATCTCCTACTTGAAATTGCTTTTTCTTAATGTGTGCATCATGCCATCTTTTCCTTTGGTTTGGATTATTTATGTTCTTTCCAATGCGGTCTTGCGCATTTCATCCAAATTATTAAGGTGAAGGAGACGTTCTACTTGTGCTACAGGAAGATTGATGTTTAGCTCAAGTGTTGTGCGCAATGTTTTGTGTTCAAATTATATGGGAAACATTGTGGCTTTTCCATACATTAACTCAAATGGTGTGAACCCTGTTGTTGTCTTCCATGTGGTATGGTAAGCCTAGACTACTTTTGGTAATCAGCTGCTCCAATCCTTGTGATGCAACTATACTATTTTTGTTAGTATGGTTTCTATTTCTCTGTTTGTCACCTCTGCTTGTCTGTTGGCTTGTAGATGATAAGGACTAGACTTTTGATGCCTTATGTTGTACTCCTTCATTAGCTCTGTGATCAAATTTGATGTGAACTAGGCTCCTTGATCCATGACAAGCTCTCTGGGGACTCCATATCTAGTAAATATTTCTTCATATAGGAATTTAGCTACTTTTTCACCCCATGCATTCCTCATAGCCTTCACTTCTACCCATTTTGTCAGGTAGTCTGTACAAACCAAGATATAGGATTTTCCATTTGATGGTGGTTCAATTGGGCCAATGAAGTCCATACCCCATTTGTCAAAAGGTTTTATTACTATCTCTGGATTGAGTGGCATCTCATCTGATTTCATTGGTCTGCCCATCCTTTGACATTTATCACATTTTTTTCTATAATTGGTTGCATCTTTGTGTAATTGAGGCCAATAATACCCTATGGTTAAGATTTTCATGGCTGTCCATTTTGTTGCAAAGTGACCTCCACACAGATCATCATGACAAGCATGGAGTATATCACACACTTCATCTTCTCTCACACATCTTCTCATAATCTAGTCTGGACTAGTGTAAAATAGAGTGTTATCTGTCCATGAAAACTGAAAACTTTTCTTTGTAAGCTTTTTCTTGTCTTTCTACGAAAAATGTGGGGGCATCTTGTTTGCTGCTAGATAATTGGCTATGTCTGCATACCATGGACTTTGGATTGATATATGGAATAGGTGTTCATCTAGAAATGTATCTTCAACTTGAGTAGTGTCTTCATCAGCATGTTGTAGTCTAGACAAGTAGTCTATAGCTACATTGGCCTTCCCTGGCTTATCAACAATTACTATATCAAATTCCTGCAATAGTAAAATCCATCTTGCCAACCTTCCTGTTATAGCAGGTTTGTTCATCAAATATTTTATTACAGAGTGATCAGTGTGAAAAAAAATAGGATAGCTTGTGACATAGTGTCAAAATTTATTCAATGCATAAACTACAACTAGGAGTTCCTTTTCAGTAACTGTGTAGTTCAATTTAGGGCCATGGAGGCTTTTGCTAATATAGTAAATTGCATTCTCAAGGTTTGTAGGCTTTTGTCCCAACACAACACCTATGGCATAATCAGATGCATCTGTATGGATGTGGAATGGAATGGACCAATTTGGTCCTTTGAGAACTGGTGCATTGGTTAGGAGTTTCTTTAGCTACAGGAAGGACTCATCTCATACTTGTGTCCACTTAAATTCAGCTTCTTTGGTAAGTAGAGTATACAGTGGGCTTGTAATTTGACTAAAATTTTGAATAAAGCATCTATAGTATCCAGCATGTCCTAGAAAAGATCTTACATCTTTTTGTTTAGTAGGTGTAGGTAGTGTTTGTATTACCTCTACTTTAGCTAGGTCCACTTGAATTCCTGTTGTTGAAATGAAATGCCCAAGTACCACTCCTTCCTACATCATCATAAAGCATTTCTCACTATTAAGGGATATATTATGTTCCTTACACCTGATTAGTACCTTTTCAATATTTTTCAAAGCCTCATCAAATGTTACTCCAAATGTTGTAAATTCATCCATATATGTCTCCATACAGTCATGTGATATGTCAGCAAAAATACTAATTACATATCTTTGAAACATTGCTAGAGCATTACACAATCCAAAATGTAGAACTGAATATGCATATGTCCCCATGGACATGTGAATGTAGTTTTCTCCTGGTCCTCTGGAGCAATAGTTATTTGATTGTATCCACTATATCCATCCAGAAAGGAGAAATACTTATTACCTGCCAAAGTATCAAGTACTTGGTAAATGAATGGTAATGGAAAGTGATCCCTTTTGGTAGCTTTTTTTAATTCCCTATAATACACACAAATTCTCCATTTGCCTCCCTTTTTGGGTACTATAACCAAAGGTGATACCCACTTACTGTCAAATATAGGATATATAAAGCCAACATCTAATAGCTTTTGTAATTCAGTTTTGACTATCTCTCTTAATGTTGGGTTAATCCTTCTTTGAGGTTGACGAAGGGGTAGGCTTCCTTCATTGATATATATTCTATGAGTACATAGTGTGGGGCTTAATCCTTTCATGTCCCCATATTCCCATGCAAATTCTTTCTCATGTGTTTGCAACAGTTTAGTTAGTTGCTCTAGTTGTTGTGAAGGAAACTTATTATTTACATGGAGATTATAACCTTTGGAAAGCTCTACAATAGTTGTAAGGTCAAGCATAAACACTTCAGTGATAGGAATTATGTTTATTTCACTAGGTAACAACTGGTGAATAATATTTGGTTTTGAAGGTAATAAACAATCCTCAAAATTATCTACATATGTACTTAACTCTAACATAGAGCTTTCAGATACATCTTTGATTACAACATAGTCATTAGTAAGGATGCTCCTGATGACTTCATCTTCCTCTTGTAGCTTTAGAAATCATTGCCTATGTAACATCATGAGCTAGACCATAGAATTCAGTTCTTCTTCCCCATCTCCTAAGTCTAGCCATAGAGGTGCACTCAAATCTGGCTGTGGTTGAGCTAGAGGATACAATGCTAGTTTCTTAGTGGCATTCCCATTTGATATTGTCATGTTCCCTGATCTACAACTTATGTTTGCATCAACTATTGCTAACCATGGATGTCCTATAATGATAGGGTAACCAACAAGGTTAACTTTTGGTGAAAGGATCATGAAATCAGTAAATCTAAGGCAACTATTATATCTTCTATCATTCCATCAAGAGTAATAGTAAAGCTATCTGCTAATTGTAACACTACTGGAGTAGCTCTCAACCCTTCAATGCTTAATTTTTTCATAGTATCTTTTGTCATTACATTAATGGCATCACCTAAATCTATTAATGCATTTTTGACAGACTAGCCATTAATGATTATATTCACAACTGGACTCCCTAGATCTAAATATTTGGGTATCACCAGTTTTCCTAGCATGATATCAGCTAGTTGTCCTAGAACATGAACTATTATAGGATCCTTTTCTTTCTCCTAGGATTTTTAAGACAAGCTTCTTTAATTGCCTTTCCATAAACTAGAACATCTTTTATTGCTTGAAATAGTGGAATTTTGACATGCATGTTCTTAAGCTAATCAATGATATCAAATGGCTGCTCTTCTTCTTTTTGTATAGGTTTCTCCATGCTAAGACTTTGGGGAAAAGGTGGTTTAGCTTATTGTTGAATATTAGCTGAGTTGGACACATTTTCTGATGCAACAATATTTTGCAAATTATTCTCTGGAATCTGTTTTGCTGCTGCATGAACATCTGGTGCTTCTGTGATAAGAGGTGGTTCAGGAGCTAGTAAAGTAGTACCTAATCTTAGGTGAATTTTAGCTATATCAAGTGCATAGGTAGGGTACTGCTGAGCATCGGTAGCATACATTTGTTGTTGTGGTTGTTGACTATTTGGATTTGGTTGAGGTTGAGTAGGTAATTGCGTCTTCTTTTGGGGACTTGCATTTTGAGGTGGTGGCATTATTGTAGGCACATTTGTTGGAGGTGGTACAGGTGGATAGCCAGGATTTTGGTTATTCCATTGTTGAGGCGCTCTCCACTGATTAGTGGGCTGCTCATTTCCTTGTGGTTGTTGCCATTGGTTTGGGAATTGTGGCCATTGAGGTTGTTGTGGAGGATACCATTGACTTTGTGGATTATTTGGCCAAGCATTATTCCAAGTGGGTTGACTATATGGTGGAGGACTTTGGACATTCCAATTTTGCCACTGACTATTATATGGACTTGAAGTTTGTAATGGGTCTTGAGGTATACCTTGTCTCATGGCCCATGGCCAGCATTGAGCAAAAAAGAATACTTGCTCATCCTCTCCTTCTATCTTCATATACTCAATTGGAAGATGTTGGTTCTCCAAATTTGTGACCAGTTTGCACTAACAATCCTTCTTTTGCCTGCGGTAATGAGGACAGTACTCAACCAGTTGTACTTTTGTATCTCCATGTTTCTTCTTGGTAGTCCTAGTGTCCAGGTGTGTAGCAACATCATTAATGATGTCTTTCTTGAAATCTGACAACAGGTTTGAAATCTCCATCCTTGAAATACTAGAGCCACTTCCTTTATTTAGTGTTGAGCGAAATCCCCTTCCTTTCTTGATGGCTGCTCTAGAATAATTCATACAAATCTTTTGAAGGTCATCCCAGGATTTCTAAGAGATATCACCTCCAGCCATAAGGTCCAGAGCTTCAACACAATTTTCATTCACCCTTCTTAGAAAAATCAGCTTTTGTGATTCCTACAATGCATGTTGCGGGTTTTTCTGTAAGTTAAACAAGAAGCGTGATGTGTAGTCTTCTAATGTCTCATCTTCTCTTTGTGACATATGGAAGATGTCATCTCCCTTTGAATCACTCACCTTGCGGTATTCCTTATACTTCCTGAGAAACAAATCTCTCATTCCATCCTAATTAGCTATAGCATTTGCTCCTAAGCCCATGAACCATCTGAGGGCTGACTCTTTCAGAGTTGCTAGAAACAACTTTAGCTTATGACTGTTAGTATTATAGTCAAAGCTTCGACATAATATGTCCAACTTGAACAAAAAGGTGTCAGGATCCTCTATAACAAGTCCATAGAACTTTGGAAGTGCTGAAGCAATTATGTTCTTGAGGTTGGGATTGTTAATAAGACTTGGAATCATAAATGGAAATGTAGGAGCTGCCATTATTGGAGGTGTTGGATATTAAAACTATGGCTAGAAAGTATTATTGAGTAGCGGGGTCTGAGTAACAAGTGGTCCTAGATTGTGATTATTATGGAAACTAGCTAATATTTTTGCAAAAGGATGGAGGTCAAATGTTCCTTAGCTTTCTTCTTCTTCTATTGAAGATGATGCAACAAACTCAGGACTCGCATTAAGAAATGGTAATTCAAGTTCTTCAAATTCTTCTTTCAGTTTAATAGGTTCTTTTGGAAGAAATCTACCATGAACGTCTCACCTTCTTTGATTCATGCAAGGAAGTTGGTGACTTATGAAAAAAACTCAAAACTTTTTGATATTGACTAAAAATAGGAAACTAATCTGAAAAATAAATGACTCAGGAATGTTCCTAGTTTGACACCATCCCCAAAAATGATGCCAAAAATGAATAGTCTCACAATAGGTAGAGATAATCATGCCATTGTCTCTCTCAAGGGTAAAATATCTATGTTATGGACTACCTATCCCCATTATGAAATTCATTTAGATTGTCAACCCAGGGATGTAGACTTGAAATGGGACAGTACAGTTTGTGCACTAAGTTCCTTTAGGAGTCAAAACACTTATGCTGTAGGAAGATAAAATGCATTAAAGGAATCTATGCTATTGCTACAGGAAGGTAAACACACTTGACTATTGAATGAAATTACTGTAGAAAACATATGAAGTAAATCTAATCCTATCTAACAACTCAAAACATTCACTATACCCGTCTCTACAAATACTGCAGGAACAACCACATATATAATGCTATAGGAGTAAATAGTAGCTCTATTTGAAAATAGGAAAGATATAGAAAAAAAATCTATCTTACTTAATCTAATCCACCTCCCAAGTGGGCCCCCTTGGTTGGCTTCTACTAACTACTCAACACAAGAAATAATCCACAATCACTCTTCCATTAAAATCTTCTCAACTGGTTACATCATAACTGAACAAAACATGAAGAACAAAAATAGAGTAACTTCACTATATTGAGTACATAATTCTATCTTCCTCTATATCCACTAAAATAGTCAAAATCCCTTTTATATCAAGGATCGACACTTATGGAAAACATAACAGAAAAGTCTCATTAAGTCTCGCCACATGCAGAGGAGATAAATCAACCATAACATGATACAATTACTATTGACAATTGAATAACAGTTCTAAGGAAATGTAGCAAGACTAATTCCCTAAATTTCTGGAACAAAAGCTCCTTTAAAGCTCGGCGTATCCATCGGAGTCATGCTGAATTCTCTCGTTATGGTTGGTCTTCCAACTTCCTTCTTCAATGCAGATGCGCCACTCTTCATACCGCTCCATATTTTCCTGAAAGGTTAGTACATTCAGACTATCTACAAGTCAACATTTCAACCCTTACTTAAATGTTAGAACACAGCTTGAAATAATTATGTGAACTACTACATTATATTTATAATAACAAGCAAAACATATCATTTAGGCTACCCTTAGATTTTCTGACTTTGGCTATACTTGGCATAGGTTCACATAAGTATAAGCAATGAAATGTCTTAGGGATATTCATCAGAGTATCAATAGAAGCATAAAAGATCATAAAAAAATTGAGTCAATAATTAGACTCATCAATGTGTATGCCTGATAGATTTCATAGGTTTGATGATCTCAAATGAAGTGAGAAGGTATCCTTTTATATTGATTTCAGGTGTGAAAATCAAAAGGGCCAACTGCATAAGGTGGGAAAAGGCCAATACTTTGCATTGGGATCAAGGGCCTATCAAAATCTACCCCCTTACGTATAGGTTGAATTAGACCTATACCAGGTAGAGGACAAAGTTGACATGTACTTGGAGGCACAAAACTCTAGAAAAATGTCCCATTCTCAAGAAGTACAGTGGGGGTGAAAGGAAATATGGTGAAATGTGCAAGAAAATTAGCCGTAAATGCATTTAAATATTGAATAGGTTCTAAGAGGAAAATGAATCTTATGATTGGAGGGGAAAATGGAAGAGGAAAAAGGAGCTTGATTTAAATTATGTATATAATTAAATGTAATAGGAGGTTCTAATGATAAAAATAGACTAACGATAGTTGAAATGGTCTTAAAAAGTGTATAAAAGTAAGTGTTTACTTTTTAGGATGGTACATTCAGCCCCCACTTTAGTGGGAGTATGAGGCAAGCTCATACTCACGATAAAGGAAGAGAAAGAAGAGATGAGATGACTACAAAAAATTGTAAAGACATACGACATCACTAAGTGTAAGGACATAAGCTCCCAAAATAAGGATCCTAACTCCACATCCATGAACAAGGGCATGAAAACAAAGAAAAATAAAAAAGAAAAAACATAATAAGGATAAAAAATAGGTTAGTACTAAAACAAACTCCAAATCAACTAGTGAAAAAGACCTCAACCAAAATTGCCTTATCCACTAATATCATGTCTTGAAAGTTATTGAAAGAACAAAATGTTGTAAAGTTGACTATACTGTTATGATTTAGTGCTTACATTATGGAAACAAAGTCATATAGAGTTTTGGAGTCAGCGCACTCACTCACAAGATAAGCAAATGGCTAAGTATGGAAGACTAGACAGTCAATGAAGCACCAAGTGAACAGAGCATCAACACACATGTGTATGACCGAGTTTTGGTATGCGCCCTTAAAGATAAGCTTCTGAGTATGTAATCATGCTAAGTCTAAGAGTGCATGATCAGATGAGTTAGTATGATGAAGTTATAGCTAGTTGGAGTGACACAGACAGTGAGCGGTAGAATAGAACAGAGCATGGAGCCAACCATTGGTATTTTGGTTAGCGATTATAATATTGTTTTGTAAAGGATATGAACCTATTGTATTTAGGTTATAAACATGTTGATATCATTGTATGTAAACTCGCTTGATCCAATTCATTTAGAAGCGTTGTATGTAATAGGTCAAAGGCTGACCTAGTGAATAGTTTTGTTTGACAATATAAATAAGACATGTGCCTTTGTATTTGAGTATGGAACAAGACATAGAGTTGATAGGAGTAGAGAAGAAGTATGCAAAGAGAATTTAGAATGTTTTAGTGCTTTACAAGAGGTTAAAGCATCAGTGCACAAAAGGAACTGATCAGACAAGTAGTGTCAAAGCAGTAGTTCACCATTGGCAGATATAGTGTGTATCTAATATCCAGGAGGTTGTAGCCTTCTCATTGAGAAGTGAGCTTTGGTAGTGAGCCACTACCCCTAACAGGGTTATTGTAAAAGATTCCTAACAAGGTCCGACCCTTGACCAGGTCACTATACTAAATACATTGTAAAGATCAACTCCTAATAGGGTTGCAAAATGTTCTAACAAGGATCATAATACACTGGTGTAGTTCTTAGTGGGTGTCAATTCCCACTAGCATTTTTACCTATTTTGGTTTCCCTATAATCATATCTTGTGTTATGTTTTGATTACTTTACATTCTTTAATATTTAGTTCATCAATTTAGTTATTGAGTTAAGTTTCAAGAATCAGAAAGTAATTATATAGAACACTGATTCACCCCCCCCCCCCTCTCAGTGTTCTCATTCCTAACAATTGATATCAGAGCTCTGGTCCTCTGAAGAGAATTTTATCCACTTTAGGAGATCATGGATAAGAGAGAAGTGAAATATCTGAAAAAGAATCTTGAAGTAGCTCTTGAAGACCTTGACAAATATGAAAAAGAAATTGAAGAACTGAAATTAGAAGTTAGTGATTCTCAAGCATTCATCAAGAAACTAAGAAAAGATTTGAAATATTATTCTACAAGTGATTTAGGGAAAATGGTAAAAAATATGAATGAGGAAAACACATTTCTAAAGGATCAAATTGAAGAGTTGGATGAAAAACTACTTAACAATAAATAAGTCTATGAAGAACAAGAAAAAGAAAACAAGAAGTTGGATGAAGAATTGAGGCAAGCAAACATGAAAATCTTGGAGTTAGAAAACATTAAGAAGCAGATAGAATCTGAGTTAAAAGAAGAAAAGAATCATATTGACAAATTAAACACAAGCAAGGATCTAATAGAGTCATAGTTGTATGCACAGAAGATTAAAGGAGATACCACTAGTATTGGATTCAATGAAGCACAAAATCAAATCAATGACATGCAACAAAGAAAGCATCAGAAGAATCTACATAAGCTAAGAAGACTAGAAATCATACTAAAGCTGAAGTTGAACCATCTAAGGATGAGCGCAAGCCAGTAAACAAAACTTGTTATGCCTATAAAAAGCATGATCACATAGCAAGAGATTGTAATGAGCTAAGACCTTTCAATGGTTACTATTATTCATGTAATAAGTTTGGTCATAGAGATATGAATTGTAGATCAAATCAAAGAAACCAGAATCAACAAAATTAGAGAAGTCATCCACATCAGAATGTAAGAAGCCCTTAGAACATTACATGTCAGATATGTAATTATAATGGTCATACAGCTAGACAGTGAAAATTCGTAACTCACATCAATGCACCGAGGAATATAAGGCCTCCAGTTATTTGTCACTCATGTAACAAGGCTGGACACATCTCAAAGTGCAAAGACAAGAAAGCCCTAAAAATTCTGAAGGACCAATATTAGATGAAGCAGGAGAAGTCAAGTTTTGTGCAAGCGACAAAAGATGTGAGCTTGATTTGGATAGAAGAAAAGAAAGATAAAGTTGATGAGTATGTATTGGATGCATCTGTAATGGACGCACCCTCAAATTTTGGATGAACGACCCTCATATTCAAAAAAATTTAAAAAGGTTTGTACTACCTCTCTAATTACTCCTAGACACTCTCATTGAAGGTACACATCAAACAAGACTCAAAAATCAGACTTTTCATTGTCTTTACTAGTTTTGGATATGAAAATACAATCCTAGGGCATCACATGAATACGTGCAAACCTTAGACTTAAATAAAACCACATGTAAATATGAAAATACACCTTATTATTATAAATTCCACCAATTGAAAAACTTATTCACCAAATGAAAATGGAGTTGTAATTTTATACATTCACCGATTATCCTAGCCAGTTTTGGGCCCGTTTTGAAAGAACTTACTATATCTTCCTAGAAACTTGATGAAATTGCACCCAATAAATTTCATAGGGAAGTAGACTCATAGTATCATCAAATGAAATCTATTTTAAACCTTAAACAATCCATTTATGCAAGAGAAAAGTGACTGAAAATAGGAAAAATTGTATGAAATTAGATCTTGAGCAAAAATAGGAATGGAACATTCTCATGATCATGATCATGATAATATCCTAAAAAATTTGAAGCATATTCAGAGAGGTAAAAAATACAATGGTGAAGATATATCATTGCAGGAAATAGAACATAGTCACAAGTAAGTCCATAAAGACGGGGGACTAAAAAGGGGGTATAAGATGCCATTTTTTTCTAAAATCTGCAAACTTTAAACTTCGACGACAAATTGAAGATAGTTAGACTCAAAATTCAAGATGTGATAAGAAAAAGAGTTTTTGTACTCACAATATAGTTTCTAAACTACTAATTTATATTGACAATGGCAGAGATTAAGGCCCTCAAAAAGGGGGAGCACAAAAATTGGTCCTATTTTTTGTGAAAAAATATAACATAGCATTTGGTGTGCTCCCCCTAAAATGTTAAGTTTTTAAAATTACTCATATGAGAATTTAACTAAAAATAGGTAGTTTATCTAGGATTTTTTAGCTATTTTTTATTAATGTGTGATTTTTTAGGAATTTATGAAGTGGACACATCCTAAAAAGATGAAATTTGTGTGTGCTCCCCCTAAAAATCATTGAAAACTAATAAAAAACAACTCTTCAATGTTATCATGTTTCCACAATCCATATCAATGTATTATTTCTTCTGGATTTGATTGTGTAGCAATTTTTTAGCATCAAAAAATTTCTACACAATCAAATCCATAAGAAAGAATACAAAAATAACTCTTTTTTTAATGTGTGTAAAATGGAGTCTAGTTTCTAAAAAAGTAACTTCTTTCAAAATTTGATGAACAAGCCAAAATCTAAACCCAAAATAATACACATTGGTTTTGACAAAAATCAAACATACTTACAAAAGAAATTGGAGACGAAAAGCTTAACATAAATAAAATTAAGAATAAATTCTATGGTTAAGTAGCTAACAAAGATATCTAGAATATCATGTTTGATTTTGTCATTGTTGAACCACATGCAAACCTGATGGGGAGAACACATGAAAAAATATGATTTATTTTGTATGTTTTCTAGAAAACACATCTAGACCTATTTGAATCATTCAATCCTTTGCATTGGATGCCCAAGGAAAATAAAAACCTTAGGCTTGGTAGATCCCAATGCACTTAAAAGTGTGCACACCCTATAGGGCGTACTTATATATGTGAAAATATTGTACAATGTTTCATTTTGTGCAATATTTTATTACAATTTTTTACATAGGGCGTACACCCCAAATGTAAGAATAGGAAATGAGAGAGAGAGAGAGGACATGGAAATGGTAGAGAGGGAGGTCATAATTGTTATCTCTATTGAGGATTAAGGTTTTCATTAGTATCAAAGGTGATCAAAGATATCGGTCGGTTACCTATATTGAGCTAGTCAGTAACTAGAAGCAAAATAGACTAGTCGGTTAAGTATATACACCAAGCATCAATTAGTTTAACGAGCATCAGTAGACACTAATATTGAGCAACAGTAAACACTGAGCACTAGTATACACTGAGAAGTTTATACAGTGTTTACCAAGGATCACAAGAAAATGGCATAGTAATCAAGAATGGTACATTCTTCTACGCAAATGGTTACAATGGATCATAAAATGTTTTACCAAGATCAATGAATATTTATTGTCAAGATATTCATTAAATGCAATGTATATCTTATGTAATAGTTGATCTAGGTCATTTTTGTACACCGTAGATCTTAGGTTTTCATCTAAGATATGTAACCTAATTTTGTTAAAGCGGAAAAAGAAGAACACTATATATTTGTTTGTTTGCATCATTTGTGATGTGAACTGATGTATGAATTAAGGAGCACTTGAAGAACTTGCCTAAATTCAAGACTATTAGTTGAAAGAGAAGAACAGTATACAAAGGGAATCAAATTAAGAAGAATCAGACAAGGCTAACCAAGCAGTTCAGAGCAGAGATTCATCATAGTAAAGGTGAAATATATTTAGTACTTATTGATCTGTATCAGACAAGTTAAGTAGTCAATTAGCAGATAATTGCCTATTGCTTTCTAACAATTGTAATAGAGTTTTGGATAAAATCTCTTAACAGAGTAGACTTAACAGTCTTATGTAAATCTCTCAACTGAGTGCACACTTCATTAGCCCTGTTAAAATCTTATAACTAGGTAGATCTAGTTGATCTAATATGTTATTCCTAACAAGGCAAGATCACCAGAAGTGATCAAAACTTGTAGCCCTAATAGGCAAACCTTTTCTATCTACAGTAGTGAAGAATTTGTGGGTGTCATCCCCACCGCAGTTTTTACCTTCTAACAAGGGTTTCTATGTTACCAAAATACTTGTATTATGTGATTGATATTGTTGATTTCATGTTGTTTAGTTTCATAAGTTACATGGATGAATGATACATGCAATTAGATACAAGTTATTTTGCAAGGTTATAATTGTTTAATGTTATAGATCTAAAAGGTTTACAAGTAAAAGTTTTTGAAGGCACCGATTCACCCCTCCCCTCTCAGTACCTATCTCTCCTAATCCCAACAATTGGTATCAGAGCACAGTTCTCTTATTGGAAAGTTTAACTGCTGAAGGGTAAAGATCTAAGTCATGGAGAGATATAAGCTAGATAAGACCATTGAGAATCAGAAGATTCAAATGCAGATGTTTATGGAACAGTATAAGAAAGTTGAGGAAGGACTAAAGAAATTGTTGGTTGAAAGGAAGAACCTAGCTATTCTGCAAAATGAAATCAATTATCATGAAGAACCTATTGATGATATATTTGAGCATATTGGATCTAGTTTTGGAAGCATTTATGATGGATCTAAAAGTATAATGTCTGATTTGTCTGAAAAGAATCAGCATCTATCTGAACAAGTGAAAGCACTTCAAATCAGTCAATAATCTCAGATGATGAGAATGGTAGAAATAATGAACAATGCTAGATAGGCTGAACAAGATAGGAATTTGGATATTGAAGATCGAAGACAAATGACTGAACAACTTCAAGCTAAAGAAAGTGAAATACAAAGACTCACCGATCATCACTTCCAAGTATCTAATCAAATGATGACTGTGAATCAAGAGGTTAATTGAGTGAATGGAGAATTGTCAAGAAGACTTGAAGATGTTGCAATACTTAGAGAAGATAATGAAAAATTGAGAAATGAAATAAAAATAAAAAAGAAACACAATGAAATGAAGAAGTTGGCTAAGGACAGTTCCAAGAAGATTGATGACTTTTTGACTAATCAAAGAAGATTTGGGAGTAAAGCTGGTCTAGGCTATACTGGTGAAGGAGAATCATCACAACAAGCTGAATAGGTCAACAATAATCAAAACCAAAGACCTAAAGTGTTGACATGTTATCACTGTGGCAAACCAGCTCACACCTCCAATGTTTGTAGAAGTAGAGCACAAGGTAAACCTCCTGTTATTCCTAAATTCAATGGATATTGTTACTATTGTAGAAAATATGGACATCAAGCTTATGAATGTAGAGCTAAGCTAAATAATAATGCTAACAATACTATTATTGAGAAGTTATGCTATACCTATAATAAGCATGGACACACTGCACAAGAATGTAAGTAAAAAATTAAGCAAGTATGGACTCCTAAGCAAAAAACACAGCGCAAGCCTTATCGACCAAAGAGACAAGGTAACTCTTATATTTGGGATTATAAAACATGGGCTAACTATGTTGCATGTGGTAGATATGGGCACATTGCAGCAAATTGTAATAGGAAAAGATGGGCTAGACAATCAAGAAGCTGGAAAAACACTGGAATGGCATGTATGCATTGTCATAAAGTCGGTCATTTAAGAAAAGACTACAGAGACCAAGCACCAGAAGAATATCATGTATTTGAGAGTGGAAACACTATTGTAGATATCATGAAGATAAGGAACACTATGTGGAGAAAAGCATCTAATGAGAATGTTGAGTCAAGTAATGCTATCGGTGAAACCTCATCCACTGGACTGGGTGACATCAGTTCCTCCACTTAAGGTGATAGAGGTATATATGTGACTGATATTTCAAAATGATCATATCTTACATACAGTTCCCTATATATGTTGAGCACATACCAAATCTGCATGAAACAAAGATGCATTATGGTTTATATGTTAAGAGCTAACAAAGTTACATAATTGGTAAAAGCAAGACTGAGATTTGGTTACCTATTGGTAATCACTATTCAAGCTTAACCGATCACATGTATCAACCACTGAAGGAATTATGTGTTAACCGAGCTGTTGAAATCCTACAGTATTTACCGAGCTAACAGTTGTTATGAACCAAAAGGTAGGTCAAGCATTTAATGCATGAAAGTTTGAGTGGGAATATCGAAAAGTCTATAAATAAATGGGAAATAGAGTTCATTTTTACATTGCGATTTCGAAGAGTGAAGATTTCACAGAAAAGAGTTCGAGCTATAAGTTTTTCAGAAGGATTCAAGGCTACTGATTGATCAAACTAACATCACTCTTTGACAACTCCTAAGTAAGTACATTTTCCAGACACTTTATTAACCTATTTCTTACCAAAACCCTAAATCAATTTATGACATCTACTTCCACTACAAATAAATCATCAAGTGTTGAGGAAGAAGTAGACCTAATTATTTTAGCAAGTTTTAAAGATCTGAAGTACAAACCACACCCCGAAGTAGCATCACAAATGGATTCAATGGGCACTTTTTCAAGAATCCCACCTAGGGTTTTGTTAACAAAAGATGTACGATCATACATTCATTGCAAGATTGGAGAAGTAGGAGATTTTGAGACTATTGTTGCATATCAACAACTGTGTAGCATCGATGGAAAGCTGAAACCATAATATTCTCAGATTGAGAAATCAAGTTTGTCATGTGCCATACACTTTCTGCAGATGTTCCAAATAGATTGGATAAGAATTGTATTGATTCAGTATCATGATGGTAAGTTTTGGTTGGATAAACCAGTAGAGGTTACAAAGAAAATGATAAGTAGGGTTATTGGTTACTTGACAACCAACAAGGCCAAAGCCTTCTGAAGCTCATCCCAAGCTGAAGTTGAGCAGAACATAGGGGAAACATGGGATGTTCAAGCACTAAATATTTCTACAATCAAAGACTCTCCAGTAAAATTTGTGGCACATGTGATCAGGTAAAAGATATTTCAATCAAGTAGATTAAACAACGTACCCTGTAGTGCAGTCGACATGGCTCATAAAATTATCAAGAAAGATCACCAGATTCATCTTGAAGAGCTACTGTTGAATCAATTACATGAAAACATGAAGATGATAAGGTCACAAAAGACAAACACATGTAAGTTTGGATCACTCCTTGTTTGTTTGTTTTTCTATCTACAAAAGTATTTTCCCAGCATCGGTAAAGTAAACTAGAAATTAGACAAAATAATAACAGTACAGATATCTGAAATGTTGAGAGATTTGGGAGATAATATGAACAAATTTTTAGATGTATATTTGAAAGATTACAAAGCTAAGATGAATCAAAGAAGTAGAATTCTACAGGAATTAGTTGAGAAATTTGAGACTGACATATGTTTCCTAGTAAACATAGATCATACAATGATAAAAGTATTTGAACCTAGGACAAAATGGCTAGCACCTATGGGATACAAAATGAACTATGATTTCATATTGAAATCTATTGAAGCACTGCTGGCATTACCTAAATACTCCAAGGCCACTAGGTTTGGAACCTATGAAGAAGCTAAGTCAAGAATCAAGACAGGTTTGGTGATTAATAAAATGACTATGAAAGAAAATAGGATGAAGAAAGATCTCGCTGCTAGATTTGGAGATGTCTCTAACTCATCTAAGGAGTCACCAGTTAAAGCAACAACTGAAAATCAGCTATTGTTGGCTGATAAACCGTATGATAGTGAGGAAACTGAGTCTAAAGAAGAGAAAGACCCCACACCGGTTCCTCCCACCAAAATTCAAAAGAAGTAGTTGCCAGTACAAATAGGTACACAGACAAGATCATCAATTGTAGCCTCACCACCACAAAGAAAGGACCAGTAAAAATCACAAGACCGAGGGCAGCTACACCGACCAAGACCTATATCAAGAGAAATGCCAAGGTTGTAGTTGAGGCATCGAAGAAAAAGAGAAGACTGATAAAAGGTAAAGTAGATCCCAAGGAAGTAGATAATGAAGATGATAGCAGTCAATTCAAAGTGGTCAACAATAAGGTAAGGTCAATAGATGAAATTATTGAAGATATAATTGAGAACAGTGACCTTGTTGATCTAGAACTTAGCAGATTTGACAAAATGTCAAATGAGGATCAAACAAAGATTGAGGAAGAAGTCATCCAAATGATGATAAAATTTAAAAGAGTACCATTAGAGTTTGCACTTTGATTACCGAAGGTGTTGGATGACAAAATAAATAAAAAATGGGCTTATGCACTAAACACCGAGAAAGGAAAGAGAGAAAGATCTCTAGTTTGGGCAGCCGCACATCTAAGCCTAGCATAAATTGATGATCACATGGCTAATTATCAATCAATATTCACTATAAAGAACCGAGCCATGATGATACTAGATGAGAATGTGGCTGATGTAGATGAAACTATCTATACACTATGGAAATCAATTCTTCAAGCCAGAGAACAAGCCGAGCAACGTGCATTCTTAAATCTATCTAAAAAGAGACAAATTTCCAAAGGTAAAGGTATATATATTGATGACAATGAAGCACAAAACTCAAAGGACACCGGTATATCAGTTACCAAGGTAATTGATATCACCGAAGAAAAAGAAGACATAAATATTTCACAGGATGCACCAGATCTAGTAGAGATCCAACTGAAGAAGAAAACCAATGAGGATGTACTCATTAAGGACATCACAAATGGTGATCCTGATGACAAGGATGATGAGGATGTGAATATTGCACTAGCAAACACTCAAGATGAAGCACAAGACACTGAATGTGCATTTGCATCACTACCGGGTGAGCTTCTTGTACTTGCAAAAGCTATAGAAATTCTTTCACAGGAACAACCTAACGGCTTAGACCCTGAGCACCTAAAGATATAACAGGGGAACAAGACACTAAAATGCCTGCAGAGACAAATAAGCCTGAAGGAATAGAGGCAACAACTACAAAGACAAAGGCACAAGATGAGCCTAAGGCAACCGAGGTGATCCCACCTGACACCACATCCGAGGCTCCCACTCATTCAATTGAAACATAGGTTACCAAGGAGAGAAAGAAGGAAGAGAGTGTGTCAACTGGGAAGGATACTTGAAAGGTAGAAGACAAGGCACTTGTCACCACTACAAAGAAGTCACCCCTTGTATTGGAGAAGAAGAAGAAAAATAAAGGAAAAGGGCCGGTCACTCTTGACAAAGTTATAGTGATATCCGAGTGTGACCCAAGGACCCTTAGCCCTGAAGAACTCAAAAAATATGGGGAGTTATGCATGAGGAAAGAAGCACAAGAAAAACTAAGGCAAGAGAATAAGAGCAAGGAAGTATTGGAAACTGTAAGAGATATCTTACAACAGGTCGTACCTAAAGTCCATATAAATGAAGAAACACCAATAATGGACCAACTTGCCACTCTTACTGAAGGTATCAATGCCCCAGATGTGGACATCGACAAGCACATTGAAGAAAGGGCAAAGCCTAGGATACAACATAAACTAGCAGAAAGAATCAACTAAGAAGTGGCAATAAATAAGGTCAAATTATCTAAGGTAACAACCAAGGTCAAATCTATAACCCAGTTAATTTGTAAATCCTTACTGAAGCTTTTCACTATGGAAACCTTCACTATTGAGACTAGTGAAAAGGTCAAAGGTTTGAAAGAAGAAATCAAGTCCAGTGCAAATGCAGCTACAACTGAGCCACAGGCTTTTTCAAAGCATATTCATCAAGTTCAGGAACTCAAGCGGTTGATAGAAGATCTCAAGAAACAAGAAGAGAAGTTCATAGATCAGGGCATAGAGTTACAAATAGAACTCCTTCCATACCTGAAGATTTTTGAGAAATACATTTTCAAAGTGGAACAACTTGTTGCAACACTAGAAATGTCTATGTTGGATAACATCTTTGACAGGCATGGACAAGTTGGTCTTAAGCACATTGCTCTCACCAACTTGAAAGAGGAATGGGAAAACCTCTTGGAGTCTATGAAGAAAACCCATCAGCACATATTTGACAAGATGTGAGTATACCATTTACTATTTTTTGTATTTGACATTATTATCAAAAAGGGGGAAATCAATGTATATGCCAAATAAGTAAGTTTTTGCTACGTATACTACATATTACCGAGAGCATGCATCGAGGGGGAGTTATTGAAATTTTGATAAGTATATATGTATATGGCAGAGATATAAGTTATATATAGAACATTTTGTCTATATACATTTGAGTTTTGATACTAATGCCAAAGGGCAAGATTGTTATCTCTATTGAGCATTAAGGTTGTCATTAGTATCAAAGGTGATCAAAGATATCGCTCAGTTACCTATATTGAGCTATTTGGTAACTAGAAGCAAAAAAGACTAGTCAGTTAAGTATATACACCGAGCATCAGTCAGTTTATAGAGCATCAACAGACACCGATACTGAGTGATAGTAAACACCAAGCACCAATATACACCAAGCAATTTATTTAGTGTTTACTGAGGATCATAGGAAAATGGCATAGTAATTAGGAATGGCACATTCTTCTATGCAAACGGTTACAATGGATCATAAAATGTTTTACCAAGATCGAGGAATATTTATTGTCAAGATATTAATTAAATGCAATGTATATCTTATGTAATAGTTGATCTAGGTCATTTTTGTACACCGTAGATCTTAGGTTTTTGTCTAAGATATGTAACCTAATTTTGTTAAAGTGGCAAAAGCATAACACTATATATTTGTTTTTTTGCATCATTTGTGATGTGAACTGATGTATGAATTAAGGAGCACTTGAAGCACTTGCCTAAATTCAAGACTATCAGTTGACAGAGCATAATAGTATACAGAGGGAATTAGATTAAGAAAAATCAAATAAGGCTAACCAAAAATTTAGAGCAGAGATTCATCATAGTAAAGGTGAAATATATTTAGTACTTATTAATCTGTATCAGACAAGTTAAGTTGTCAATTAGCAAATAATTGCCTATTTCTTTCTAACAATTGTAATAGAGTTTTGGATAAAATCTCTTAACAAAGTAGACTTAACAGTCTTATGTAAATCTCTTAACCGAGTGCACACTTCATTAGTGTTGTTAAAATCCTATAACTAGGTAGATCTATCTAATCTAATATGTTACCCCTAATAGGGTAAGACCACCATAAGTGATCAAAACTTGTAGCCCTAAGAGGCAAACCTTTTCTATCTATAGTAGTGAAGAATTTGTGGGTGTCATCCCCACCGTAGTTTTTACCTTCTAACAAGGGTTTCTGCGTTACCAAAATACTTGTGTTATGTGATTGATATTGTTGATTTCATGTTGTTTAGTTTCATAAGTTACATGGATGAATGATACATGCAATTAGATACAAGTTATTTTGCAAGGTTATAATTGTTTACTGTTATAGATGTGAAAGGTTTACAAGTAAAAGTTTTTGAAGGCATTGATTCACCCCTCCCCTCTTAGTACCTATCTCTCCTAATCCCAATAATAACCTAGGTCCTAGGACACATTAATGTGTCATATGAATCCTTAAAAACCCTTATGATCCCTAAGATGTATGGTAATGATTCCTAAGGAGTCATAAGGGATCTTAGGACATATTACTATGTCCTAGGACCTCCAAAGACTCCTGAAAACCCCTTACCATACATTGGTGTATGGTAAGGGGTCCTAAGGGGTCTTACAGGGTCCTATGACATGTTAATTTGTCCTAGGACAACTTAACAACCCTTACAACCCCTAAGATGTAGAGAGAGTGGTCCTAAATGGTTCTAATGGGTCGTAATGGGTCTTAGAACATATTAATGTGTCCTAAGACCCCTTACCATACATCTTGGGGGTCCAGAAGTGTCCTAAGTGATCATAATGGGTCCTAGGACACATTAGTGTGTCTTAGGACCCCTTAAGACCTCTTACAACTGCTTAGGACCCCTTACCATACATATGTGTATGGTAATGGGTCCTAAGGGTCTTAAGGAGTCCTAAGACACATTCTAGGACCCCTGATGACCCCTTAGGATCCTTTAAGACCCCTTACCATATATATTAGGGGTCCTAAAGGGTCATAAGGTGTCCTAGGACACATTAATATGTCCTTGGACCCTTTACAACCTCTTAGGACAACTTACCATACATTAATGTATTGTAAGGGGTCCTAGAATATGTTAATGTCTCCTAGAACCCCTTAAAAATTATTACAACCCTTAAGATGTAGAGAGAGGGGTCCTAAAGGGTCATAAGGGGTCCTAAGGGGCCTTCGGGCACATTAATGTGTTTTATGACCCCTTATGACCCCTTACAACACCTTACCATACATTAGTGTATGGTAAGGGGTCATAAGGGGTCCTAGGACACATTAGGGGTTATAGGAGACATTAATGTGTCCTAGGACCCCTTAAGATGCCTTAGGACCCTTTAGGACCCCTTGCCATACATCTTAGGGATCCTAAGGTGTCATAAGGGGTCTTAGGACACATTAATGTGTCTTAGGAGCCCTTAAGACCCCTTACAACCCCTTACCATAAGGATTTTTAAGGGTTATTAAGGTGTCCTAGGACACACTAATGTGTCTTAGGACCCCTTAAGACCCCTTAGGACCCCTTAATACCCCTTACCATATATTAGTGTATGGTAAGGGGTATTAAGGGTTCCTAAGGGGTCTTATAACACATTAATGTGTCCTTTGAACCCTTAAAAATCCTTACAACCTCTTAGGACCCCTTTAATAGGTTTTAAGGAGTCTTAAGACACATTAATGTCTCCTAGGACCCCTTAATACCCCTTACAACCCCTTAGGACCTATTACCATATATTAGTGTATGGTAAGGGGTCCAAAAGGGTCTTAAGGGGCCCTAGGAAACATTAATGTGTCCTAGGACCCCTTATGACCTCTTAGGACCCTTTAGGACCCCTTACCATATATCTTACGGGTCCTAAGGGGGTCCTAAGATAGATTAATGTGAAATGGAAAATTGGGGTTTTGAACTTGCTATTTTTTTAATTTATTTTTTAATAGGGCATACACCCTATAGGATGCACACCCTATGGCTTGCAATGCCTGAGCCTAAGGCTCGCACATTCCAAGCCATAGGGCGTGCACCCTATACAATGTGCACCCTATTGATTTTGGGGAACCAAAAAATAAGTGGCATCTTTTTGGTCCCCCATCTATGTGCACTTAACCTTATTATCATATTATATAAATGTTAAAATAATTAGTGTATATATCTCTTGAATAAATATATATAGAAAATAATGAGAAACCTATTTTATATAATTATTCATAAAAATAACATATAATATATTATTATCATATTGCATATTTGTTAAAATAACTAGTATATTAAAATTTATTTTATGTTACTTTAGAATATTTTTTATCAGGGAAACTTGGGTTTTAAATATGCAAGCACAACAATTTAGCAAAGGCACAAGGCCTACGAGCTCAATAACCCAATGGGGGTTTAAACTTTGGTGGTTGTCTCATTAATAAAGTGTTTTTACCATGACACTAAATGGCCAAAGAATACTTTAGAACTATTTTGTTTATTACATATATAGTTACAAATATTGATGTTTCTACCATGACACTAAATGCCCAAAGACTACTCTAGAACTATTTTTATTTATTACATATATAAATTAAAATTTTATGACTTTTATTGTACCTATGTTTTTTTGGTATATAATTTGATGCCACAAGTAGGGGACCTCATCTTTGAGCCAAGGCCCACAAGCAAGGAAGCGTAGTAGGGGCATATAGCCTACAAGAACACCAACCCAACGAGGGTCTAGCACAAAAACTGACTTGAATGGCACAATAGTTTACAATCATCCTAGTAGGGCTTTGAACCTTGGAGGCAACATTAACAATGCCATAACCATCACACTATGAGGAACTCTATATCTATGTTATTTTAATTTTGCGTGTAACTTTTCTTATTTTGATCATTTGATTTTTTTATGTGTGGTAAACTTTTTAAGGCTTTTGACCTAGAGCTATGAACCAGTGAGGCCACAAATGGGGTACCTCATCCCCATACTCCACTTGTTCAAACCTGTAAGCTCAATGGCCTAGAAAAGACACAAGCCCTGCGAGCACAATGACTCAACAAGGGTTTGAACCTTGGTGCCCACTTCAACAACGAAGTATTTAAATTGCAACACTTTACACTTCAAGATAATAATTTGAAATTTAAATAACATATATTTGCTAGTAAATTATTATTCTAAAATAGCAGTTACTTTTAAATTCTGCATTTTTATTTATTTTCTATATTTTTGGTTAATTAGTTAAGTTTAAATAATAAATGGTAGTCATACATCTAACAAAAATTATAATTAAATTTGAAAATTCATTTATGTTCTTTCTTACTATTTAATATTTACAATTATTTATGAACTATTTATTATAATTGATAAATAAGAATTAATTAATATATTAATTTATCAATAATTGTCAATTTAAAGCTAAAGGTAAGAGTTTTTGTTAAGACATTCGTATCATTATGCTTCTTCCATTGTTTATATTATAGAATGTCTCCTAACATGCATTCCAATAAATTATAACTTTATATCATAACATCTTATAATTTATTTGTGCTACATCTGTATATACTTTTGATATTTTGAGATTTCAATGTTGTATGGAATAATTATAGTAAATATAATGATATTTAAATTTTTCAAAGAGAATCAATCCTTCTCAATTGAAATATCCACTCTTTAAAATCTAATTTTAATCAAACCAAAGACACTCTAACTAGGATCATTGATCAAAATACTTAGTATTTATGAAATGAGCATGTTATATAGAGATGTTTTACACCTATTATCATGTATTACTAGCGAATCCCTCTATCTCACAATTTTTTCCATGGTCAAAAGTTTGTAAGTTTTTTACTCATCTCAATTTCACCTTCATGACCCATCACTCCTCTAATTGACAATAGATTTCACCCACATTCAAAGATGACATTATTGTTATGTGCCTAATTCCTAAACTTTTACTTGGAAAAAAAAGTTGAGTTGATTTTCTCCAAAATGTTATGTGCCTAATTCCTAAACTTTTACTTGAAAAAAAAAGTTTTGAATGGATTTTCTCCAAAATGTTATTTTAACATTATACTATTCATTGATTAAAATACTATAGAATGTGAATGACACAATCTTATTATCTAATCATATGAAGAAAATAAAATTTTGCATTCACATCTAGTATAAAATGTAGAGGTGAATATGATGCAATGATGAGTTCACCATGCGGTCACCATAAAAACTGTTTTTTGGGGGTGAAAAATTGAGATTTTTTTTTCCTTGCCTACCATCTCGAGGTGCCCCTCTTTTATGACTTGTAGGGTGAGATATGATTAAACAATAAAAATGGAAAATATGCCGTTGAAAACCCAAGAATGCATACAAAATAAGTCTTGGTCTCGAGCCTTCCAAATGTTGTAATGATTAAAGAAAGAAAAAAATTGCGAAAAAAATCTCACCTCCCCTTTTCCGGAAACTTGGAGCAATGTATTTGATAGTCTAATGAGGTTTATTTTTCCCTTTCCAATGCCTTTCACATGGAAAGAAAATGAAAGTTGGTCATTTTCAAATTAATGTGAACGTTCCATTATATATATCATCAATTTTCAACACCATTATAATATTATTGTTTTGAAGAATTCAAAGATGTAAAGATTTCATCATGATTATGATCATGAATGGATTCCACACTCTAGAAATGGTTTGGAATAATATCCAAGTGGTTTAATAATAAATGATTCTATAGCTAAATATTAATGTCTTCGAAATTAAGGTAATATAAGTCAAGCTTTCACCAAACTTAAAAGAAAGGGAAAAATGTAATTAATGATTATTAACATTTTTTAAATTATTTTAAAAAATATATTATTTATTCTACAATTTTAAAGGTGTAATTTGTATATTTATTAATCTGTATTTAATTTAAGAGAATGGTTGTATATTTATAATTGATTTAATTTTATTTGATGTTAGATTCATTTATTAGGTTTTTACCTTTTTATATATATTTTTTATTTCATTATATCTGCATATTTTTCATGATATTTTTATATTTATGACATATATCTAAACATCTATGTTTGTGTCATACTCACCATTTTTCTATGTTGAAAATAAGAAATATACAAATTATGACACCTTCCCATATTTGCAAGACTTTGCAAAAAGCTTCAAGTGGACCTAGAATGAATCAGAACACCACAAGGAGGTATGAAAACATTGTCTTAATCCATGTAAGCATCATGATCAATATACAAATCAATCATGCTTGACTCCAATACCAATGCACATAATCCAATGTACATTCAATTACAAATCCATCCAATTATATAACTTTTATACAAGACTGAATGGATACATTAAATTACATGAGGACTTAGATTTCCTTTAAAATATTAATTATATAGGAATGAATCAAAGGGAAAACATGAATGAAACCAAGAGATAAGAGTCCATTGAGCATGCTCAAATTGATATCCTCTCAACCCCAATGGTGGTATACACGCCACCTAACCATGTTGAACCGAGATGATCCACTCCCTCCATGCTAGGAGATAGTCACAATGGCCACAAACACTCACACATGAAAAGTAATAATGAGATATAAAAGTATCAATCCAAAAGTGCGGGATACTAAGCATCAATACACAAAGACACAACATCCAACATGAGGTATAAACACAACATTGAATAGGAAAATTACTCATGGATATCACATAGGAATCCATATAAAAACAACAAGGAATGCGTGTCCATTTTCCAAGTGCTACTCAAGTATAGGTTTAAGTGTTAGAGAATAAGATAGGGGAGTTTCACAATGTAGATAGAAGGGATGGCTTGCATGGACCTAAGTAGTCCCCTCATATAGAGAGAAAAGTTGATCTTACCCATTGCAACACTCTACAAGCATGAAGGTCTTCCTAATTCATCCTTAGCCTATACAAATATTCAAAGATAGAGAGGAGCATCTATGTATCTTAGCTAATTTCATTACCTATGTTTTCATTACTTATCACTTGATTAAGTAGCTCCTCGAATCATGATTGCCAACGTATCATGTTGGGTTGGGGACACATTGAGAGTTGTTGATCCACATTTTTACACTAAGGAAGGTAAAGGTCCTTATGAAAATTTTAGTGACTAAGGGACATAATTTGTGATGCTCCGCTAGGGAACCCAAGAGGTATTAACCTAAAACATGTTACTAAGTTTACATAATAATTTTTTTTCTTAAGAATTTACAAACAATGTTGAATAACAAAGCGAAAGTAAAACATAAAGTCCATATATACTCATATACACATCCTCAATTACAGATTATAAATCTCAAGGGTTCCTTGATGTAGAATTACGTATATACAATTTAATCTATCAAGTATAATAATCATAAAAATCTTTTACATAGTACATCATCTCAAGGAATAAACAAATACATATGAGCTATAAGGTATACATGATAACCCACATCCACTACATAATTCACAGGGTATGTAAATACAAATGAGTACAAAGTACAATAAAGAAAGAATATGAATACATCTCCAAGAGAGATAAGATAAGAAGAAACCACAACAAGGATCATTTAGCACTGGTATAGAAACGTTGGAGTATCAAATGGTAAAAGAATCACTACCTCCTGACCTCATGGAAACCCGTGGTTCCACTCCCACCGTGTTGAGGAGATAACATCAGACCCCACTTGGATAACAATACCAAAATCAATCATTAGGTAATACTAAGAAAGAGTCCTATAAGATTCATATTTTAAGGGTACAACTTAATAACTCAAAGGTACACATACTAATCCAAAGGCAACCAACACATGTAGGAAAGGACTTCAAAAGTCCAACATGTTTTAATGGATTTTTGACAGAAACTCCTATTTCATGAATGTGGGACTACCAAGAGTTGCAGTTATGTAACCAAATAGTACAATTAAATCCTTCAACTAAAATTCAAATCTTGGAACAAAACTTCATTCATGCAATAAGGAATAAATCTCATAAATGCAAAGATATTCAAATTATAAAACATGACTTCATTAATACCACAAGATTAATGGAATTAATGATAAATATATTCACCATTGTTGATATATTTAAACCAAAAAAGACATTCATTCATTATGATATATTAACTTTGATCGTAAGTCTATAATCAACCTAACATGGAATCAAAATAAGATACATACAAGTATATAAATCATCACCATGTTAATTAATTAGAAAATTATGATAAGTCTTTAAGTCTTAAACCATGCATTAAAAAGGTGTTATTTTTTACCCATGAGATTGGTCTTTAAGTAAAGTCTTGTCTCCATTAAGTGATCTAGAAAATAAATTAGGCCTAAGGAAAGCATTGTCTCTATAGGGATTGTTACCTATGGTTTCATAGGAAACACATTAAGTTAAATTATTTTATTTTATTTTTATTTTCAATACTATTTAATTCTTTTTTTAAGAATTAAATATTAATATTATAAAATAATTTATTTTTTATGTGGTAAGAGTTTATTGAATGAACTAATTCATTAATTCTTTCGTGAATTAATTAATAACATGTAATGGGAGATATAAGGATGGGTGAAAGTAAATTACGTAATTAATTCCTTCATGAATTAATTATTATAATGTGCAAGGTGATAGTTACTCTCCACCAAATGTAAAATTCAAGTAGAAATGGAGTTCATTGTAAAACTATTTCACAAATTAATTAAGGTGATTTGTGAAATAATTATTTGTTGGAGTTTGGTAAAAGAGATTTAGGGAAGTTTTCAACTAATTTGGGTTGAAATCTCTTTTAAAAGGGAAATATTTTATTGTAACAGGGGGTTCTTGTTCTTGATTCTCTCCTCATGGGAAGGAATACATTTTACTGTAACCAAGCTTTCACATATATGCAATTTACATGAAACTTTTGTGATAAGCTTGAGAAGGTTCTTTATTTCTCTACATTAATTGTTCTCCTAGAATGGTCTATGGGCTATGGTGGGGATAATAATCAGTGTGTTAAATTATGTGGAGATTTAAATTATTTTTGGTTTAACAAAGTTATGTGGGAAAGATCACATGTCAGTGGGCTGTGATATTCATGCATTTCTTTTATTTTCAAATATTATTTACCTTGAATTTATTGATAGTTTGTGTGCTATCAATAAATTGTTGAATTGGTTGTAGCCATTTGTGCCTTGAGGAGGGTAATTTAAATTTTATAAACACTCTAATTTCAGGGAGCTGCCCCTTTATAGCAGAGGAAGATCATTCGTAAGCATGTATTTATCCAATGTTAGTAGGGATTTTCCATTCATCATTGGTCATTATTTGGGAAAGCACGGTGACAAATCCATTTACTAACAGGGATAAAAGAAAAGATGAGTCCTTAAGGAAAGGAATTTCTCTATTAAGGGATCAAAGAAAAGATGAGTCCTTAAGGAAAGGAATTTCTCTATTAAGGGATCAAAGAAGGTAGGATCAGTCCTTAAGAAAATTATTGTCTCCATTAAGGGATCCAATGAAAATATGAACATAAGGAAAGATTTATTTTCTTGGCCATCCATAGGTGAGATTACATTGAATCATTGTGTATGTGCATGTAAAATGTGAAACATGGAGAAGAGTTTATGACTCCATGTTAAATAAATTACAAATACCTTAATAGGAAAAATGGATTTAATATAGCATGCATGCACCCAAAAGAAAATATTCCACTATGGAATTCCCTCAAGAAAGGAAAAATCAAGGAAAATGAACACATGAAAGAATAGAGTACTAAAGGGATATACTAACTCTTGGGTCAGTATGTGTTGGCATTAAGCAAAATTGCCACTAGTGACAACACTTATTTGCGTTCTCAGTGCAAACCGAGCAGACAGTGCAAACCGAGCAGACAGTGCAAACCGAGCAAACAGTGCAAACCGAGCAGATAGTGCAAACCGAGCAAACAGTGCAAACCGAGCAAACAGTGCAAACCGAGCAAACAGTGCAAACCGAGCAAACAGTGCGAACCGAGCAGACAGTGCAAACCGAGCAGACAGTGCAAACTGAGGAAGTTAGTACAAACCGAACAGGACAATGTAAACCGAGTAACATCATGTCTACCGAGTCACCAGTATTTACCGAGTTCAAAACCTACCGAGTGATCAGTATGAACCGTGCCTTCACTTCTACCGAGTGCATGACGATGCCAAGTAATGCAGTGGACGCCGAGTATCAGAAAGTCACTGAGTCAGTTTGCAGGAACCAAGTAACCATACTTGGGCCGACTTAGTAGCACTTATGTTTATTTGTCAAGCCGACTTTGTAATTGTAATTGTAATTAATTGTTTAAGACTTGTATATAAACAATGTTGTAAATATGTCAAGATGTATGAAAAAGAGCATATGTGAAAGAGAAAGAAAGGCAGAGATAAGCGAATTACAGAAGGCTTCAGCAGTATAAGGAACAGCAAAGACAAATTCATCACAGAAGGTGATCAGTACATCAGCGAATCTCAATCAGCAATCCAGTTGCAAAGCAAGAGATCTACTATTTCATCCTAACAGGTGAATCAGTATTAAATCCTTTAACCGGGTAGACTTAACAGTCTTTTGTAAAATCTCTTTACCGAGTGCATACTTCATTGTATGTTTGTAAATCCTTTAACAAGGTGGATTTAGCAATCCTTATTGCTCCTAATAGGGCAGATCATCAGAAGTGATCAAATTGTAAGCCTTAACCGGCCAACTTTATTCTGCAGTATTAAAGCTTTGTGGGTTTCATCCCCACCCTAGTTTTACTTTCTTTTGGAAGGTTTCTGGGTAACCAAATCTTTGTGTCACTATTGTGAATGCTTTTAAGTTTCATGCTTTCTGTATGCAAAAGGGTTAAAGTGAATTACATGTTAATACATCTATAATTGTAAGAAAATTTGAAGTTACTGATTCACCCCTCCCCTCTTAGTAACTTGGTTAATTCCTGAATATTTCCAACAATTGGTATCAGAGCAACATTGGTTCTCAAGATAAAGCTTAACTAGCTTGAGCAAAGATCCAGGACAATGGAGGTATTCAAACTAAACAAGGTGATTGAAAATGAAAAGCTAGATCTGAAAATGGCCATAGCTAAACTCAAAGAAGCAAAAGAACATCTTTCCCAATCCCTAAGAAGAAGGAAGGAACTTGCAAATCAGATGAATGATCAGAATTACATTGAAGAAAAGATTGAAGATCTTTTTCCCTCAAATAACTCAGATGAAGCAAACAATGTTGTCAAAGAACTCCTAGAAAAGAATGGGTCTCTGCAGGAAGAAGTGAGAAAATTGAAAAGAGAACAAGAACTACACTCTACAAGATTCTGTGAGATCTTGGAACAAAGAAACAATTTAAAAGATGAATTAGATGGAAGAAACATTGAAGTCCAAAATAAAACCCTTCAGCTAGAAAACCTAATTGATCAGGTCTCTCATACAAATGAGGAAATTCTGAATCTAAGATCAGAAATAGAAAGCACAAGAGAAGAACTAAGATCTGAAAAGGAAATCAATCTAAGATTGGTGGATGACCTAAACACTGAAAAACAAATCAATGAAGGAATGCTGAAAAGCCAAGAAGACTTGAATCAGCTGTATGAGCGAAATCTTCATAGGCAAAAAGGAAAAGCAGGACTTGGATACAAAGGAGAAGGCGAATCTTCTAAGCAAGGTACTCAAAGAAATCAAAAACCTACTTGTAATCATTGTGGTAAAATAGGACATACTTCAAATAAATGTTGGAATAATGAAAAAGCAGAATTCAATGGAAAATGTTACAACTGCAATCAACCTGGTCACAAAGCAAATGAATGCAGGGAAAAACCTAGATTCAGAGGTAATTGTCACAAGTGCAACAAACAGGGTCACAAGGCATCCGAGTGCAGATCCAAGACATTTAATCCAGCAGAACAAATTATGAAAGAAATGTTTGGATGGGACTACAACACCTGGTGTAGATGTCATTACTGTGGAGAATATGGACACATTGGCATGAATTGCATAAAACATCATCTAAGGAAAAGAGATACTACCGTAAGATGCTTTAAATGCACTAAACTCGGTCACATAGCCAGAAACTGCATGAATGCTAGTGAAGTTGAAGATGGAAAGAAGAATGAAGCAACTAAGGTCAGGAAACAGGTAAGACAAAAATGGATTCCTAAAGCTACCGAGAAATCCACTCCAAGTAATGGAATGGATGGCTCTACCGACTCAAACTAAATTTCCAAAAAGAAAGCACTAGAACTGTATTCTCATAGACCAATTTCAAGCAGTTCCAGAACTGAATTAAAAGAAAGATCTAAATCAGCATGTAAGATGCAGTAAGATCACAGGGAGGTCGGTATCAGTCTTCACCGAGCAAGGTCGGTATCAGTCTTTACCGAGCAAGGTCGGTACCCATCTTTACCAAGCAAGGTCGGAGCAATTTGAATTCCCGAGTTCACCGAGTTACGAAGTCTTTACCGAGCAATTAATTCTTAGTGGGTGACAGTCTGTCAGAATTCATACCCTAATTTGAAATGAGCATTAATGACAGAGTTGTAAACAAAAAGCAAGTAATCGAACTCATTCTTCACCGCGAACCTTTAGCACTTTGAGAGCAGAAAATTTCAAGAGCAACCCAGCGATTCAATACTTTTGCGAGAGGAATTTTCTGTGAGCTATCATGGCATCATCCAGCACTTCAGCGAAGAAAGGTTCTGATATGTTAGTCCAAGGGGAGTGGAAAGCACCAGATTTCAAGATCGTGCCCGCAATTGCAGCAGCCCTAGATCCGAACGGAGGTCAATCTCAGATTCCTCCTAAGGTACTACTTATCAACGATATCCGCAATCATTTTAACTATTCAATTCATGAAATGGGAAACCTAGAACTAGATATTGTGTGCGAAGAACTATGTGTGGATGGTATTCTGAAACCCGAGCACAAACATCTGGAAGATAAAGGTTTAGTTCACATTGCACATCTACCTCAAAACTTTTGAGATAAATGGATTAGATACATTCTCAGCCGAGTACATGATGGAAAGATTTGGCTTGAGCAACCTATTGAGATTACAAAGAAGATGATTCATCAAATCACCGGTCTTCCCATGTTGAACAAAGCAAAAACTACCAAAACCCTAGGTCGGACGGAACTAGAGAAGAAAACCCTAGCCGAATGGGACGGTAGAGGCATGAAAGTTAGCAGCATTACCGACGCAGAACTAAAGTTCGGTACACACATTATTGCCCATAAGATTTACAGTTCTAGTCGACAGAATAGTGTCTCCTGTGAAGCTATTGACCTAGCATACAAAGTGGTCAAGAATAACTTAACATTTGACCTAGCAGACTTGTTGTTAAAGCAGTTTAACAAAAACATGGAAAGCATTAAAACTTCCAAAAACAATCCATGTAAGTTTGGATCCTTATTGGTCTATTTATTCTTCTATGTTCTGAAATTCTTCCCTTCTAAAGGAAAAGTTGTATGGAGAAAAGATGTGCCAGTCCTCTATGAAATAAATGAATACATCTCAGAAATGGGTGAGAACTTTGAAAGCATCATGGATAATTATTTTGAATCTTTCAAGGAGAAAATGAATGACAGATTCCGGATTCCACAGAAGTTGGTGGAAGATTACAAAGATGACATTTGTTTTATGGTGGATTGTGATAATGTATATATTCAAGCAGTTAAACCAAGGACTGTATATGTAAAACCTCTTCCTTATGAGGTAAATATTGATGAAACCAAGGATATCATCGAAGCTCTTCTTAATCAGCCTGTCAATCCCAAAGCTCCATATTTTGGAACATATGATGAAGCTAAGGTGAGAATTGAACTAAGCATAAAGCTTCCACAGGCGGTAAACAAAGGAAAGAAGAGAATAGCCAAAATGCAAATGATAACTGAGGACAAAGAAGAAAAGGATGAAGAAGAAGAGGAAAAGGATGAGAAAATAGAGGAACCAGAACCGGCAAAGAAGAAAGGAAAGGTATTTATCACTAAGGCACCTAAGCCTCCTACTGCTGTATTTACAAGAAGAAATACAAGAGGCAAGGCAGACAAGGCAGAAAAGGCAGATAAAGACATAATATTCAAAAGGCCTCCTCTAAACCTTCAAGAAAAGCTCAAACTATTTAGAGACGGATCAGGATCTGGAGTAAGTAACATAAAATCCCTAAGATATGAAACCAGATCGGAAACAGAACAGAAGGAAATAGAAGATGCTGTTATTGAGAAGATGGGACAGTGGAAATACTCTCCTGAAGAAATTGCCCCACAGGTTCCAGCAGTTCTATTGAATCCAATAAAAATGAGATGGAGCAATGCAAGGCAAACTGTGATAGATATATTTGATCAAAACCTGAGACAGTTGATGCCGAGCTTGAAAAATGATGAAGTAAAGAAAGCATTAAAAGAAAATGAAAATAAGATGACATTGAAGTTCAATACTTGTTTGATCTTGATCAACAATATTGAATTGGTTGTGAAGGCTGCAAATGCTACATGGAAGAACATATACCACCTTCACCAACCGAGTATTGAAACAGTCATAATTAAAGATATTGAAGATGACAGTGATGAACAAGAAGAAGACACTGAGGTAGATGATACTGTGAGGATAGCAGCAGAAGTCATTGCATCCCTTCCTACCTCTCCAGTGAAAGTTTCTACACCCAGCCCAGAGACACCTTCAAGCATGGTTGTGACAACTTCCACTTTTGTCCAATCATCCATAGCAACAATAGAAGCAGCTACCATTTCTTCTACCGAGCTGCAGTCTCCTGCACCATCAAGTTTTCCAGCAGTAAGTTTTCCAGTTTTTGAATCTTCAAGTATATTAAGTTCTCCAGTAGAAAGTATGCCAGTATCTATAGCCAGCCCTACTTTATCTATTGTCACTACTACCAAAGCATTAAGTTCCGATAAGCCTAAGGCTCTACCGAGTATAAAATTTTTGGGTAAAAATATAGTAGAGGATATAGACCTAGATGAAGAGATAGAGATTCCTACATTAGATTTTGCAAATCTATCTGCGGACCAAATGCAAAATATAGGTGAGATCCTCCAAAGGAAAGCAAAACAAAAGAAACTAAAAGAGGAGAGAGACAAGGAGTATCAAATCATCAAGGATGCTAAGGACATTTTGTCTGATGCATTAGGCATTAAAATAGACTCCTCCCAGCATGTTTTGTTACAATTAGCAGAAGCAGTTGAGAGATACAATGAGGATTCATCCGGGACAGAAAAGTTAGTTGAAAGAGCCGAGAAGAGATTCAACAATAAAGTGCTTGAGCACATTGCTCAGCACATAGCTATTAACCAAGTGGAATTGTCTTCAGTTTTGTCTAACATTGAATCTATCTATTCGAATGCTACCTCTCTTTTGGCCAGATTGTGCAATATTGCCGAGTTCACAAAGGATGTTAAGGATAAAATGAATAAATTGGATGAGGATATGAAGATTAGCATACAGAAGCTGCAACTTGAACCAAGTTCAAGCTCTGCTCATCACATGAAAATCTCACATCTATCAAATATGCAGTCTGATCTACTGAAAGAAGACACAAGGATCCGGTCCACACTGCTAGACATCCAACACATGATCCTTCCCATCATGAATACAATGTATAAGCACATTGAACATTCTAAAACATTGATTCATGACAATCAGTACTCTATAGCAGATCACATGATTGAACTCTCTGCAGAAGTCCAAATTGCTATACAAACTTGTAAGATTCTGCAAGAAAGTTGGGACAGAACCCTGGCACTAATAATGAAGTTACATTCTGATTTTCTATCAAATTTTGGATTCTCTCTGTAAATAACTTGTATATGCACCTTTGGCATTATCGTCAAAAAGGGGGAGATATGTATAGAAGGAGAGATATGTATAGAAGAAGATTTGTATTAGAAACAGTTAGCACATTGAAAGGGGGAGACATTAACAAAGACAAATTTTGAAAAATCAAAATAAAACTCATCATGATTCGTGTATATAAATTTTGGCCAATAAGTGTTTTTGTCACTAATGCCAAAGGGGGAGATTGTTGGCATTAAGCAGAATTGCCACTAGTGACAACACTTATTTGTGTTCTCAGTGCAAACCGAGCAGACAGTGCAAACCGAGCAGACAGTGCAAACCAAGCAAACAGTGCAAACCGAGCAAACAGTGCAAACTGAGAAAACAGTGCAAACCGAGCAAACAGTGCAAACCGAGCAAACAGTGCAAACCGAGAAAACAGTGCGAACCGAGCAGACAGTGCAAACTGAGCAGACAGTACAAACCGAGCAGACAGTGCAAACCGAGGAAGTTAGTACAAACCGAACAGGACAATGTAAACCGAGTAACATCATGTCTACCGAGTCACCAGTATTTACCGAGTTCAAAACCTACCGAGTGATCAGTATGAACCGTGCCTTCACTTCTACCGAGTGCATGACGATGCCGAGTAATGCAGTGGACGCCGAGTATCAGAAAGTCACCGAGTCAGTTTGCAGGAACCGAGTAACCATACTTGGGCCGACTTAGTAGCACTTATGTTTATTTGTCAAGCCGACTTTGTAATTGTAATTGTAATTAATTGTTTAAGACTTGTATATAAACAATGTTGTAAATATGTCAAGATGTATGAAAAAGAGCATATGTGAAAGAGAAAGAAAGGCAGAGATAAGCGAATTACAGAAGGCTTCAGCAGTATAAGGAACAGCAAAGACAAATTCATCATAGAAGGTGATCAGTACATCAGCGAATCTCAATCAGCAATCCAGTTGCAAAGCAAGAGATCTACTATTTCATCCTAACAGGTGAATCAGTATTAAATCCTTTAACCGGGTAGACTTAACAGTCTTTTGTAAAATCTCTTTACCGAGTGCATACTTCATTGTATGTTTGTAAATCCTTTAACAAGGTGGATTTAGCAATCCTTATTGCTCCTAACAGGGCAGATCATCAGAAGTGATCAAATTGTAAGCCTTAACCGGCCAACTTTATTCTGCAGTATTAAAGCTTTGTGGGTTTCATCCCCACCCCAGTTTTACTTTCTTTTGGAAGGTTTCTGGGTAACCAAATCTTTGTGTCACTATTGTGAATGCTTTTAAGTTTCATGCTTTCTATATGCAAAAGGGTTAAAGTGAATTACATGTTAATACATCTGTAATTGTAAGAAAATTTGAAGTTACTGATTCACCCCTCCCCTCTCAGTAACTTGGTTAATTCCTGAATATTTCCAACAGTATGATCATATGATAATACACGAGATATTATATCGAAATGAAACACCATCATCCCCCAAAGGTAGTAGAACTAGAAACACAAAGGAAAAATGTCACCTAAAACTTACAAAGAAGATCCTTTTTTGGCTAACATCGTAGAGACCAAAAAGAATAGGTAGCTACCATTTTGCATCATTTATAATTATACAACACAAGGGTACATTTATGAATAGTGGCACATGCACAAAATAACATGTAAAATCATTTAAAAGACGTGAGATACAAATAGAGGAATGACATGATATTTTGATTCCTTTATCACCTTGCACCAATGGAGAAACAAGGTTCATCTAAAGAAATTATATATATATATATATAACAAGAAGAACATCATGAGGGAAGTAAATAATAGCAAGAAAGCACTTAAAATAAATTTCATAAGAGGACCTAGTCAAGCATATTGTTGTTACATTATGAGTTGTCACTAGTGTCACACATATAGTCGATTAAGGATGCAAATAGGTTAGTCGGTCAACACACTAAGTATAGTAACCAAGAAGAGAACAAGGCAAAATGATAAGGTAACCGAGCACAGTCTTGACCGAGAACATACACTGACCTAGATGATTACTGATCACTGAGTACAATTATAACTGATCATTCATATTTACCGAGCATCAATATTTTACTGAGATAGGAATGCAATATATACCAAGTAATACATGAATGACATAGAAGTATAGAATGAAACCGAATACAAGGAAAATGGTTTATACTAAGCTATAAAATGGTTTACATAAATTGAGGTGAAGATTTACTGGAGATGTAATAATTAAATGGTGATGATCCCTATGCAATATTGATTTATGTTATTCATTTGGATCATAGATCTAATGTTTTCTATATGATTCCATAACCCTAATTAGGTCAAATCTTTATGATATAAGAATTGTCAAGATGTTAGTTTTGTACAATCACATATGAGAAGTAGCTTCCTACATGAGACATCTAAAGATCAGATAGGTTTGTGAACCTGAGCATTGAACAAGTATTCAAAATTGAATCAATATCAGATAGAGGCTGCCAAGCAGTATTAGAAGGATATATCTATCACAGGAAGGTGATATCAATTAAGGGCTAATCAGATCTGAAATTTAGAAAAGTAAGTTGCTACATCCAGATCAATTTACTATTACTTTCTAACAACTATGGTAAACTGAATCTCTTAACAAAGTAGACCTAACAAGTATTTTGTAAATCTCTTAACCGAGTGCACACTTAACATTTCTACTTAAATCCTCTAACAAGGTAGATCTTAACAGGTTTCAATTGTTACTCCTAATAGGGTAAGATCATTAGAGGTGATCAACATTGTAAGCCCTAACAAGAAAACTTTATTACAGCAGTAGTCAAGCTTTGTGGGTTTCATCCCCACTGCAGTTTTTACCTTCTAACAAGGATTTCTATGATACCAAAATACTTGCGTATTATGTATGAAGTTTCATGAATTTTTACATGTTAGGTTAGAAATCATTTCTTATTTTAGTTATGTTATGAATGAATGGAAATGATGATATTCCAGTTGGTTAATGAGATACATTATCTTAAGGACAAAGGACAAAAATCTTTTAGGATTAATGATTCAACCCTCCCCTCTCAGTAATTCACCTTTCCATAATCCCAACAATTGGTATCAGAGCTAGTTCTCTTATTGAAGAAGTTTAATCACTGAAAAGGAAAGATCTTTAAAGATGGAAAGTTATAAGCTTGATAAGACAATTGAAAATTAGAAATTGAAGATGCAGATTCTCCTAGAACAGCTTAAGGATGTCAAGGAAAAGCTAAGAGAGTCCCTAAACAAAAGAAAGGAATTAGCATTTCAAAAAAATGATACTCAGTATCAGGAAGAAAAGATAGAATAATTATCTAAAGGATCTGAAAGTATATCTGATGCATCTAAAGGAACTATCTCAAATCTATCTAAAAAGAATCAACACCTCACCGAACAACTGAAAGCACTACAAATTGGACAAGAGACTCAAATGGTAAGAATGATTGAGGTTATGAACAACAAAAGACAAGATGAACAAGAAAGGAATATTTCTATTGAAGACATAAGATAAATGACTAAAAAAATGGAAGAGAAAGAATCTTAAATACTAAGGCTAAATGAGCATCACTTTGAAATTTCCAATCAGATGGTTGTCATGAGTCAAGAATTTAACCAAGTAAACAATGAGCTTTCTAGATTTGGTGAATTGAGGGAAGAGAATGAAAGAATGAAAAATGAAGTGAAGATGCAACAACAACACAATGAAATGATAAATAAAACTAAGGAAAGTACCAAAAGGATGGATGAGTTCTTAATGAGTTAGAGGAGACTGGAGAGCACCACTAGATTAGGTTATAATGAGTAGGGAGAGTCATCAAATCAAGAAGAGAAAAATAATGCCTATGTAAATCCAAGACCAAAGAATATCTCATGCTATCACTGTGGAAAACCAGGTCACACAACAAATGTCTGCAAAAGTAAAGCTAAATGTACTCCTAACACTTTTTCTAAATTTGATGGTTATTATTAAAATTGCAACAAGTATGGATAAAGCATATGAGTCTAGATAAAAGATGAAAATGTCACCTAAGAGACACTACATCCAGAAAAGAACTATCATACTTGCAAAAAACATGGTCATCTATCACAAGAATGCAGGGCACAACTGAAACAAGTTTGGAAACCAAGAAGACAAAAAAAAACTTATTAACCAAGAAGAGAAGGTAATTCTTATACTTGGAATTACAACACTTGGGTTAATTGTACAACATGTGGAAGATATGGTCATATTTCTGCAAATTGCATGATATTACACTGGAGATGTAAATCTAGAAATAAGACAAATTCTATAATGGCATGTCTGCACTGTCACAAGGTCTGTCACTTAATTAACGATAGCAGAGACCAAGCACTAGAACCAAATGTTAATATGAATGATAACATCATTGATGGAATTAGAAGATAAATGAGTCAAATGTGGAGAAGATCAACAAAAGACAATGGCAAAACAAGAAAAATACTCGGTGACACCTCATCCCTTGGATTAGGTGATTTCACCACTTTTACTTAAGTAAATCAAGTAACTATAGGAATTGAACTTTAATCATTTATATCTTACAAAAGTTCCTTATATCTATTGAATGAATACCATATCTACATGAATTAAGATGCACTAGTTTGTTATATGTTTTGAACTTGAAATGAGCATATTCGGTAAAGCATGACTGAGTAAGAGTTTGTTAGTCGGTGAAATGGTAAGGTTAACCAAGTTGCATAGTCAACTGAGTGTTGGAAGTGTTCACCGAGTTGAAGTATTTAAAGGAGATAACATAATATTTTATCTTTAACTGAGTAGTGGTTGGTGAAGCATTTAATGCAATACATTTATGCTGAAAAAGGTTTTTGGGTATAAATACATGTTGATCCAACTCATTTTTCACATTGAATTTGATAAATGAAACTAGAGAAAAAAAGAGAAAAATTGGTGAAACGAGATTCTAATCTATTTACTGCAATTTGAGCATTTCACAGATTCTTTAGAATCTATTCAAGTAAGTTTGAAGTGTAACCGATTTATTTTGAATGCAGTTTGATTAAGCCCTAATTTTTTTATCGCCAATGGCATCTACTTCAAAAACCGTTCAATCAAAAGATGATAAGGAAAATAAGTTCACATTAATCAAGATGGCAAAATATGATGAACCAAACTACAAGCTACACCCTAAGATTGATTCACAGATTGATGAAAAAGGTGTGTTTTCATCAATACTTCCTAGGGATCTATTAGTGAAGGATATTTGATCATATATACATTGCAAAATTAGTGAGATTGGTGATTTTGAGCTACAATCCACTTATCAAGAGCTATGCACAGATGGGAAACTAAAGGATGAGAACAAACATCTGGAAGTTAAAGGTTTGACAAATGCTCTTCATTTCCCAAAGGTATTTAAAATAGAATGGATCAGAATTGTTTTGAGATGTGTAAATGATGGCACTATGTGGATAGATGAACCGCTAAAGATCACAAAGGATGTGATTCACATGGTCATCGGATACCCTATATGTGACAAGGCAAAATCCCTAAGGAACCTACTGAAGAGAGAGATTGAGACATTAACTAGAGATGAATGGGACAAAAGAGGAATGAGAATAAATAAAATTGATGATCCTGAGACTAGATTCAAAGCATATGTGATCGCCTACAAGGTATTCCAATCTAGTAGACTGAAAAGTGTTCCTTGCGGTGCTATTGATATTTCTTATAAAATTGTGAAGAAAGGCCTTCAACTTGCCCTAGCTAAGTTGATGTTGAGGCAACTAGAGGAGAATATGAGAAAAATCCAAGTTGCTAAGTACAACACCTGCAAGTTTGGATCCCTATTGGTATGTGTCTTTTTCTACTTGTAGAATTAATTTCCCTCAATCGATGATGTACAGTGGGATGTAAATAAACCAGTTATCGTGCAAATTGGTGAATTCATAAATAGTTTAGGTCAAAATTTTGAGCCACTCATGGATGAATACTTTGGAAAATTTAAGGAGAGAATGCACAAAAGAATTATAATTCTGACACAGTTGGTGGAGAAGTACAAAGATGAATTTTTTTCTTAGTGGACTTCAACTCCACATTAATAAAGGTAGTTGAACCAAGGATTGTATGGTTTCCACCTATGGAATATGAAATAGACATTGACTGAGATACTAGTTCAATAATGGAACTTCTTGCAAAGCCTAAGGATAAGAGTGCAATGAGTTTCAAAACCTATGAAGAAGAAAACCAAAGAATAAAAAAAGATTTGGTCAGAGTGAAAATTGGTAGGAAAATAAATAAAATGATACGAACACTTGAAAAACAACTTGAAGAAGGAGAAGAGAAGTCAGTTGAAGAGTCTATCGAGGAACAAAAATAGGTCAATAGTAGTGAATATGAGGATGAGACCAATTCAGAAAAATAAGCATAGGGAGAACCAATAAAGGCAATGAAAGGTAAGACAGAATATGAAGAGACTCCTACACGGGCAAGGACAAATTCCTCTATAGATGTTTCCCCACCTCTAAAATGAGGAGTTGCAAAAATAACAAGGCCTATAATGACCAAGACCTATCAAAAGAAAAGAGGTACTCAAGATTCTACTGAGGTACCCAAAAAGAGAAGAAAATTGATAAGGAATAAGGATGATGTAGATTCTAATGAAGAGGATACTAGCCAGTTTAAAGTAGTTGTAAATAAAGCACAATCAATTGATGAGATTGCATAGGGCATAAAATAAAAAGGAGGACTAGGTCATCCTAAGATCCATAGATATGAAAACATGAATGCAGAAGATCAAGATAAGCTGGAAGAGGCAATGATCTATATGATGATCAAATTTAAGAGGTTTCTAGTAGAATTTTCTAACAATATTCCTAAGGATTTATATGATAAAATATCAGCATGGTGGTCTTATGCTTTGTACACCAAGAAGAAAATGTGCGAGAGATCACTTATTTTGGCAATGCCAAATCTACGAGTTCAAGGGATTGAAGAAATGATGAAGAAAAATGTAAATAAATTCTTAATGAAAGGGAGAGCATTGAATTATTTACAAGGAAAACTTCAAGAATTTGATGAGGAAAGAAAGGAAATATGGACTGAAATTCTAAAGTCTAAAGCTAAAGTAGAGAAAACTGCACTTGAGGTTATTACCGAGAAGAGTGTAATAACAGGAAGAGGAAAAGTTGTACATATTGATGATGATGATGTTACAACAAAAAGGCTAGTTGAAGAGCCTATTCACATCTTAGACATCGAGGATCCATAGGATGATACTTATGCTTGTAAGATAACAAATGGTGGTATGTTATCTTACATTTTATTTTTGTATGGAAATGTATAAGATATAGAATTGAAAGCATATAAATGTATTGGATATGTGTGGGGGAATGTAAGATCTACTTCTTAATCCAAATTCCCAAAGGAGAGATCCAAATTGATCAACTGAAATAGAATGGTTAATGCACAAATGAATCAATCGATGAAGAATATGAAGAAAGGAGAAAACCTTGTATTCCATTATAGAAAGTGTGTATTAGAAACTTGATTGAATTGAAGACAAATACTAACCTCAAGTATGAAAAATTTGGAAAATGCTATTTTTTGGTGTTTGTGTTCAGTTTCGGGGAATTCTGCAATCGGATCTGGAATGTAAATATAGAAACAAAGAAAACCCATAAATATTTTGTCTTTCGGAGCAAGGTCATCTTTGACCCAGGACAGGGGTAAGATCTTATCCTGGGGTACAATCTTACCCCCAAAAGTCATCCTTGACCTGCTCTGCTTGGACAAAATTTCTGTTCACAAATCCTGAAAGTTCTCCAAAAAGGGTACTCAAATCTGCACTGATATTCATTGTCCCGCACCTACACCTGTAGGAAAAAGGGTTTTGTTTTTTGGATGAGGGATTTGCCTTTGTCAAACCTCAATTTGGAATCAACCTTTAAATGTAATTGAAATTTTAATAAATAAACAAAGTAAATGGAACTATTCACCTTGCTTATGTTGACATCCTTGTGGAGGATTTGAATCCTTGAATCCACAAGTATGGATTCTCCAAATGTATGTAGAGTTGAATTTATGATGTCTCAAATCAATTGCATTAGATCTTCAACACCTATCTTGAGTGGATCTTGAAATAGGAAGAATCTTGAATGAATGTGGATGGAGAAATCTTCAACAAGAGGGCTCCAAAGAGATTGAATCCTTCAGTGACTATCAATAGATCTCCTTGATGAATGCTTGAATTCTTGAATGCTTCAGGATGAATGAATGTTTAAATGCTTTCCTTCTCCTTCTTTCTTGATGATGAAAAGTGGATATCGTGGATGTGAAAATGAGAGAGGAAGGCTTTCTTTTATACTAGTCTAGGGCACAAACTTCTAGAGAGGCAGACATAGGAGAATTAAATTCCACTTAAGCCTTAACCCCTAGAAATGGACCTAGATTAAATATGATTTAAGAGTTTACCATTCTGAAATTTGAAACAACCGACCTGGAAGTGAGAAATAAAACTTTTCGAAGCTCGACATGCTGAAACCTCCAGAATCTGAATTTTTGTCCTAGGGTCAGGGTTGAGTTTGACTCTAACCTAGGTCAAATTCGAGGTCATCCTTGACCTAGGTCAAATTTGAGGTTGACCTTGACCCAGAAGGTCATCCTTGACCTTGAAGTCAAAGATCTCAGATCCTTAGGATAAAGTGCCAGAAAAAGGCTAGAAATAGGTGGAGAGAGAAGAAAAATAGGGGAAAAATCTAGATCCAGTCAAAGACCCACTCAAAGGTGCTTGACATGACCCCAGACCACTTACTCAGAGGGCTAAACTAGTCCTAAATGGAAGTGCTTCCATTTTCTAACGATACATTTAGCCCCCACTTTAGCAAGAGTATGGACTCAATGCAAAATCTTGGTAAAGGAGACCATAATGATAAGATAATCTTATTGAATTTGAAGGTACAGAGAAATCCTCAAGCCCCCAGGGACTCAATTCTTCATCAACTCCAAGATCTCAATAAGAGAGACCCCTCAAGAAAAGAGAGAGAGAGAGAGAGAGAGAGAGAGAGAGAGAGAGAGATTATCTCACCCAATGAGAACTTATGTCCCATTGTGAACTACACAAGGAAATGGCACAACTGGAAAGATTAAATTGAACTGCCTTGTGAATGTCGCTACTCACTAGTCAACCCATCCATGATTCACCCTTAGGAATATTCCATTCCACAAGAGTAAAACCAAAAGCAAAAGAGATCTAGTCTTAAGGACAGCTTCAACCTTAAGGGATCAAAATTTTGAAATTGGAGGGATCAAGAGATCCTATAAAATAGAAATCCATGCTTTAAGGATTAGCCACTAGTCCATAAAGGGAGAGAAGTACCTTGAAAAATATATGTATTGAAAGTGCATGTGTGCAACAGGTGAGCAGAGTGTATGCCCCCATGTTAAAGGAATTTCTAACACTTTAACAGGAGCAATGTCTTGAACAGAAATATAAAAAACTCAACTGATTCTGTTTCCACTATGAGATACCCCCAAACAAAGACAAATCAAGGGAAATACCACATAAACATACAAAGAACATAGAAGGGATCTACATGTCGTGGGGTCAGTATAATCATAAGATAATATATGTATGATATTATTGCAAATGAATTGACATCATTACCTAAAGAAAGTAGAATTACAATCACACTGGAGGAAAGAACACATAAGAGTTATGAAGAAGAATCATTTTGGACTAGGACATGGAGACCAAAAAGATTCAGTGCTACCAAGTCGCAAATCCAAGAAAACTACAAAAGGAAATATTTACAAACAATAGTACAAGTACAACTAACATGAAACAACATATATATGAATAAAGATACATATAGAGGAATTATACAATAGATTCAATTCCTTTATCACCTTGCACTAACAAAGTAACATTGGTCGTATAAAAGAATCTAACAAAATTTAGCAGACACATTATGGGAGAAGCATAGTACAACATGAAAACACACAAAAAGATACCATAAAGGACAAGCCAATCAGGCATGTCGCCTACTCTCCCTCTCTCATTCTATATAATTTAGGGAAGGTGGGTAACTTGCAAGAGGGACTATATCCAACACAGTAGGAATGATAGCCAGTTCCAAATAAGGATCCTCTTGAGAATCATAATGTTCGATACTAGGTGTAATTGTCAATTATGATGAAAGCATATTAGGTAAATCAATGTCAATGTCAATAGTCTCATATTCATCATTAACATCATTAGTATCATCAAGAGGATATTCTTCATCCATATTAATCAAAATAGGATCTAAGATACAAATAGAATCATCATAATCTTGCATCTTATCATCATTACTATCATGCATGGATTGATCAAAATAAGTTAAATATTTTTGAATAACAGAAGTATGGGCCTTAGCTTGAGCACAACGCTTCTTACAATGTTCATTAGTAGATCGATTACATTTTGTCTTTTTTGAAATATATTGAGAACTAGGAGGAACAACTATCGGATCCTTCACAGGTTCTATAGGAGGATTAGTAGGATTCTTAGAAGACTGACAAAAAATAGTAGGAGCTTGATTAACAGAACTAGAAGCCATAGATAAAGGAGGTATGGAAGGTGTAGGTAAAAGAACATGATTAAGATCCATGGGTGGTAGGCTTAACTTGAGAATCATGCAATGCTTATAGGCTTGATATGAACGGAAAAGGTTATCAGGTCAAGAAGGACATGAATTATTTATTGAAGGCCAAAAGAAGTCAAGTGTAGCACAATCTCTGGGCCTAGAAGGTTGATATAAACTATGGTTAATCATCTTCACTTCTTCATCATGAATGAATTTAAGTCACTTATGGATAGGAGAGGCAACAACATGCATGGCCTTCAACCAAGGTAAACCAAGCTTAACTTGAAATTGATCAGAAGTAGGAACAACAACAAAGGTAGTGTTCACAATTTTACCAACAAGTTCAATCGGAAAGTTAATGGAACCAAATGATGAATAAAGAAAACCATTACAAGATTGAATCCACACATCAGATGTATCATAAGAATCACATTGCAATTTTTTCATAAAAATATTTTCTTCAGTAATAACATTAACTAAAGATGTAGGATCAACAAGACAACCAAGTGTTGGTATCTTAGAAATCCTAGCATAAATGTAAAGGGGACCGTCAAGAGCTTTAATAGTCTCAGAATCATCAAAGGTAATCAAAATTTCCCAAGGTCTTTTATTCTTAGGTTGTTTTTAAGGTTTAGGTTGATATTTTAGTTTAGGCTATTGTTTTGGTTTAGGTTGAGGTGGAACTTGAGGTTGGGTTTGAGATTAAGGTTGGGGTGGAGATACAGATTGAGACAAAACAACATGCTCCACATGGTTAACAATGTGATTAAGATTATCCATCTTTGAATCATAAACAATATCCATAGAAGATGGCTGAGAAATGGTATTAGTTTCATGTGTAGGTAAAGGATTCATATAAATTTGAAGGTTTTGATTAGGAGGAGAGACAGATTTGTTCCCACTACCATCAAAATTTGTTAAAAAGTAAAGACCACCAAGATAACTGAGAGGGGAGGGGTGAATCAGTTATCTGATAATTAAACCATTTATCAACTTCAATATCAACTTCAACAGCTTTAAACCATATAATCAATGCAGCAACCAACCATTGAAAGATAATCATACACAATGACACAATAACACAAGATATGTTAACTAGGGAACCTCTTGATCAAAGAGTAAACCCCAGTGAGAATGATGCCCACAAAATGATGCACTAATATGAAAGTTCCTTGTGAAAGGATGGACCCTGTTAGGAGTCTTATGAAATACATTCAGTACATATGAATCTCTGTTAGGAGATTTTGAATCCCTGTTAAAAGATTCTAACCCTGTTAGGAGTTATGGAAGACAAAAGGACCCATTGCCCAAACAGCTTCAAGGCAAGATCTCTGAACTCACTGTCCAATAGATCTTAGGGTTATTCAATAGAATAATATGAAATATGTTACCTCCTTCACACTATGCCAAAACCACACTCTCTGCTACACAAGATCACAAATCCAAATCTCTGTACTTCACAAGTCTTCCTTCATCACTGAATTAGCTCTTTTCTTCACTTCATGCATACATTCGCATCACAACTTTCACAATTTCATATCAAAACTATTAAAATCCCATCATAACAAGGAAAAATTCCTTCCTTTATACCACACTCAAATAATTACAAATGAGTCAGCATCCAAATACAAAATAATAATTTCAACACACTACATCAAAATTACATAAAAACTGTCGGCTTCCAGATACAATAACTTTCCAATCGTGTGACCTAAAAGTTTTCACTATGAACTACATCACCACCAATGAGTCTCAAACTTCCCTTTAACTACATAGAATCAGATTCCATCCTGGTTAGGAGATATCCTCCGATTACCAAAAACTGCTACTCAAGAACATTGCTAGAATACTGCTTCCACCAAAATGCTTATAACTTTCATGAATAAATGAATTTCTTTTTGTGCTCTTAACCATAGGCTAATAACACACCAAAGAAAATACCATCAACTATGCATAACTCAATTTGCAATATAACATGTGTGCAAAACAAAACTATGCCTACTTCTCTGCTAAACTCCAGAATATCACTATGTTGACATCAATGACAATCATAGTCATGAATGCAACAACCACTACTATAGAATGACTACCAAAAGCTTCAGCATTCATTCCTAACAAAATTATCAATAGATAAAGCATTAAAATTGATTAAGTCTTGGACCTTATGTTTTAAAGAATAACATTTTTCAGTATCATGACCATTCTGACGATGATATTGAAAAAAGGCTTTAGGATCAAAGGATTTGGATGCTATTGTAGTAGGTAAAAGAGCTCGAATTGGAGGTAAAGTAATAATATTAGTAGTTAACAACCTATTCATAATAGAATGTAAAGATTCAGAGAGAGGAGTAAATGTACGATTCAAACAAAAAGCAGTGGATGCAGAAGTGGCATTATGGGATGCAATGACAACTTGATTAGTAACTACATTTGCTTGTTTATTTATCTTGACATAGTTTTTGAGCTTCTAAAATTTTTTTGGATTAGGAGCAGCATCACTCTTATCAACTAGAATAGGAGCCATTGGAGTATTTCTCTCAAATTGACTCACTTGTAATTGATAACGATGAAGCGCTGCACAAAGTTGTTGAAAAGAGGTAAATTCAGTAAGAAGAATATTATCTCTAATATCTTTTTGCAGATTTGAAATAAACTCACATTGAATATCCATATTAGGAATAGGATAGGAAATTTGAGCATACAAATGCTTAAATCTACCAATGAATTCAATCAATTTTTCATTAGTGTTTTGTTTACAATGCATCGAATCAGTCAAGGACACTTGCAGACCAATGTTATTTTGAAATTGTTGAATAAAAGCATTGGAAAGTTTTGGAAAAGAGTCAATAGAATAAGGAGGCAAGGGACAATACCATTGTAAGGCCTTGTCATGAAACATTCTAGAAAACAACTTGGCTAAAATCCTATGGTCATGAGCATAGTCACTACAAAGGATTTGAATTGTTTTAACATGAGTAATAGGGTCTCCCTTACCATTGTAATTCTCAAGATGAGGCATATCATCTTTCTGAGGAATAGGAGCACAAATGATGTCTAGGGATAAAGGACTTCCCATGCCACATGTAGGAATGCTAAACCTTTTTTGAGTTAAGGACACAAGTTGTTGTAAAGATGACATAGTTTGATCCAAATTGATGATTGTTGAATCATTAGAGGAAATAGGAGGCATAACAACATTATAAATACTAGGTAAAGTGTATGAAGTAGCAGGAATGGAAGACATAACTGGAGGAACACTTGGAACCATAGTTGGAAGAGGATTGGAATAAGTAAAAGGAACATTATGGTAAGAAGGTTGTGAAGTAGGAAGGGACACATGAGGAACACTCATAGAAAGAGAGGGAACCATCATAGTCACCAAAGGAGGAATATAGGTAGGAATGCTAGGTAAAGGAATGGAAGAAGGTTCCACACTAGTAATAGGAGGAATGAATCCTAAATCTTGAGCTTCTTGAGCTAAAGGTTTAACATTTGAATGCACGAGATGAGTAATACCACACAGGAGATTAACACCTTGATTATTATCATGAAGGAATTTATTAAGAGCCTCTATAGCTTGAATAGAATCTTGATTATGGTTTTCTTGAATAAGCCAATTACCCAGTTTATCAAGTTCGGTTGAAAGTTTTTGGACTTGTTCAGGAGGAACTCTTAAAGCATCATCCTCATCATGAGATGAGTGAGAAGATTTTTGCTCCATGGTAGGTTTGGAATCATGAATAATTAGATTATCATCCGGGATCCTAAGGAAAGGAGAGGAAGACTCAAGATCAAAGGCACCCATAAGTCTACGACTTCGTTTAACCAAAATATTATACGTAGGACTAGAGGTAGTAAGGCTCATATACCAATGGAATGCAAATGAACTAAACTAGGAAAACACAAAGCATGAACAAATGAATGTTTTTGTATTTTGATTTTATATGAGATGTAGAAATATAAAAGAAATCTAATACATGTAAGATCTAACACCATAAAAGAAAGAGTTTTCTATCACAAGTTCACCAAAATGTAAGATAACAAATGGTGGTGTGTTATCTTACAAGTGATTTTTTTTATGGAAATGTATAAGATATAGAATTGAAAGCATAGAAATGTATGAGATATGTGTGGGGAAATATAAGATCTACTTCTTAATCCAAATTCCCAAAGGAGAGATCCAAATTGATCAACCAAAATGGAATGGTTAATGCACAAATGAATCAATCGATGAAGAATATGAAGAAAGGACAAAACCTTGTATTTTGTTATAGAAAGTGTGTATTAGAAACTTGATTTAATTGAAGACAAATACTAACCTCAAGTATGACAAATCTAGAAAATGTTATTTTATGGTGTCTGTGTTCAGTTTTGGGGAATTTGGCAACCAAATTTGGACTGTAAATACAGCAATAGAGAAAACCCAGAAATATTTTTTCTTTCAGAGAAAGGTCATCTTTGACCCAGGAAAGGGGTAAGATCTTACCCCAAAAATTCATCCTTGACCTGCTCTGCTCTGACAAAAATTTTGTTCACGGATCCTGAAAGTTCACTGAAAAGGGTACTCAAATCTGCACTAATATTCACTATCCCGCACCTGCACCTGCAAGAAAAAGGGTTTTGTTTGTTGGATGAGGGGTTTTCCTTGGTCAAACTCTGGGTTGGAATCGACCTTGAAATGCAATTGAAATTTCAATATATAAACAAAGTAAATGGAACTATTCACCTTGCTTATGTTGAAATCCTTGTGGAGGATTTGAATCCTTGAATCCACAAGTATGGATGCTCCAAATGAATGTAGGATGTCTCAAATCAATTGTATTAGATCTTCAACACCAATCTTGAGCTGATCTTGAAATAGGAAGAAGCTTGAATGAATGTGGATGTAGAAATATTCAACAAGAGGGCTCCAAAGAGATTGAATCCTTCAATGACTATTAATGGATCTCCTTGATGAATGCTTGAATGCTTGAGGATGAATGAATGCTTGAATTCTTTCCTTCTCCTTCTTGCTTGATGATGAAAATTGGATATCGTGGATATGAAAATGAGAGAGGAAGGATTCCTTTTATACTAGTCTAGGGCACAAACTTCTAGAGAGGCTGACATAGGAGAATTAAATTCCAATTAAGCTTTAACCCATAGAAATGGACCTAGATTAAATATAATTTAAGATTTTACCATTCCAAAATCTGAAACAGCCAATCTAGAAGCGGGAAATAAAACTTTCTGAAGCTCGACATCCCAAAACCTCCAGAATCTAAATTTTGGGACCTAGGGTCAGGGTCAAGGTTGAATCTGACCTAGATCAAAGTTGAGGTCATCCTTGACCTAGGTCAAATTTGAGGTTGACCTTGACCCAGAAGGTCATCCTTGACTTTGAAGTCAAAGATCTCAGATCCTCAAGATAAAGCACCAAAAAAAGGCTAGAAACAGGTGGAGAGAAAAGTAGAATAGGGGGAAAAAGCCAGATCTAGTCAAAGACCCACCCAAAGGTGCTTGACATGACCCCAGGACACTTACTAGAGGGTTAAACCAGTCCTAAATGGAAGTGCTTCCATTCTCCAATGATACAAAGCTAAATATTTTTATCCCACTGAACAAGCTAAAAAAGAAGATACTCCAGAGATGTTACAAATAACTGGGGAAGAAGAAGTATTTATTAAATATATCACTAAAAGGTATCCCAATGATGAAACTAAAGAAGATCAGGATATCACTACTTCTATCAAGAACAAAGAAAAAGATCCAAATCATGAGGTAGCTAGAGCACAAGTACTAGGAAACTTACCGATTTTGGTTCAAGCTATTGATATTGCTACCAAGGAGAAAAGAAAGGAAACACCACCTGAGAAACCAATGGATACAATAGAAGACAAGGGTGAAGAATGAGAAAAAATACTATAAATAAAGAGACAAGTGATTAAGGGACTCAAGATGGAAACAAAGTAGATGATTCTACTACCGGCACAAGGCCACAAGCCCTAGGACCTCAGACCAAGGGAATTACAAAGGGGCAAGACAAAGAAGAGAGTGTCTCAACTGAGAAAAAAAAGTCAAATCTAGAGAAAAAGGATAGTTCCTTATGGCTAATCCCCCACATCAAGAAAAAAAGAAAAGAAGAAGAAGAATAAACATGGAAAAGGTACAGTGACCCTTGATGAAGTAGTAGAGATACCTGCATGTAACCCAATAACTTTAGACCCTGAAGCTCTAAGAAGGTATGAAGAACTCTGCACCTAAAAATCATCTCAAGAGAAGCTGAGGCAAGAAAGAAAACATAAATAGGTGCTAGAGGATGTCAGAGAAATATTGATGCAAGGTGTACCTGATGTCAATATTGATCAGTCTACTCCCATCATTGACCAACTTGCAATCCTTATTGAGAAAATCAATTCTTGTACCACTAATGTAGAGAAAAAGATTGAAGAGAGAGCTAAGACAAAGATGCAATACAAGATCATCGAGAAGATCATCCAAGTTGTGGAAATTCACAAGGCGAAGCTATTTGAAACTATAAGTGAAATAGAAAGAATTATACAGAAGATAATTACTATTTTAAAGAAGATTTGCACAATCGATTCTTCCACTGTAGAGATACATGAAAATTTGAAGAAACTAGATGAAGATATACACAAGAGTGCAAAAATCTTGATCACAGAACCCCATGCATTCAAACTACATTATGCAAAAGTAAAACATATACAGGGGTAAGGAATGAATTGAGAAGAGAAGAGGATAAGATAAAAGATGAAATAATTGAGCTATAGGCTGAGTTGTTACCACACATATAGGTGATGTGATGACATGTAAAGAAGGAAAAGGAGTTAGTTTCCACTCCCGAGTTACCATTGGTAGATCACATTTTTTATATGCATGCCCAGGTAGGTCTAGAGAAGATTGCACTTGAGAGTTTGAAAGAGGAACGGGAAAACCTCTTGGCCAACCTTAAGAAAACCGATCAAAACATTTTTGACAGATTGTAAGTATACGTCTTTAGCATTATTATCAAAAAAGGGGGAAAAATATACGTATATAGTATACTTATACTTACCGAACCATATAGACAGTGGGAGTCTACACAAATTTTTGAAGTATACAAATTTTGATTTTTTGCAGAATTTTTTTTTATTATGGCATACATATGTGTTTTTGTCACTAATGCCAAAGGGGTAGAATGTTACATTATGATTTTTCATTAGTGTCACACATATAGTTGGTAAAGGATGCAAACACACTAGTCGATCAACATGCTAAGTATAGTAACTGAGTAGAGCACAAGGCAGAATGACAAGGTAATCAAGTACAATCTTGAATGAGCACATACACTGAGCCAGATGATTACCAAGCACCGAGTATAGTTATAACTGAGAATTCATATTTACCAAGCATTAGTATTTTACCGAGACAAGAATGTAGTATATATCGAGTAATACATGAATGGCATTGAAGTATGGAATGACACAAAATACAAGGCAAATGGTTTATACCGAGCTAGAAAATGGTTTACATAAATTGAGGTGAAGATTTATTGGAGATGTAATAATTAAATGGCAATGATCCCTATGCAATATTTATTTATGTTATTCATTTGGATCGTAGATCTAATATTTTATAGATGATTCCATAACCCTAATTAGGTCAAATCTTTATGATATAATAATTATCAAGATGATAGTTTTATATAATCACACATGAGAAGTAGCCGCTTGATTAAAGGATTTATACAATGGCTGTTAGGTCAGCCTTGATTAAAGGATTTAAACAGATAAAATGGTTAGAAAGTAACATTAGTTTTTGATCTGAAAAACATACAACTCAATTTACAAATATAGATCCACTTTGCACATATATGTTTATTTACTGATTGACCTTCATTTCCATCTCCATCTCTGATCTACTTGAAATTTGCTTCAAGCAATCACAACTCTCTTCAGCTCCTTTAGTGTTTCACTTTCATCCTTCTGCTTAGACTTATCAGTCAATAACATCAATCTCTTCTTCATCCTCTATAATCTCACAATTAGGTTTTCCTTTATACCTCTTTGATCAGGTAGATCAATCTTTTGCCGCTTAATCTCCTCCTTAGATCTTAGGTTTAGGTCAGATTCATCGAATCCTTCCATCATTATGTTCTTCATCTTTTCCTTCTAGATACATCTCCAAAATTCTCTTTGAGTCCATAAGAAAATGATTTACCATACATTAAATGCTCCATACAATTCATTAATAATGTCAACAAGATTTATATATCCCAAGAATTCAACTATGTCGGCTGGGATTCTCAATTATTTCTCCAAATGTAAATTACTAACACTCGGTCAATACTGTGCTCATCATCTTGGTCATCACTGTGTAACTCGGTCATCACTAAAAAATGTCTTCCTCTGTAAATATTGTCTTTTCTCAGTAATTTCCTATCACTCGGCAATTACTGATGTTTAGTCAACACTATATTTACTTGACATATACTGGTGCTCGGTCGACACTAACATCACTCAACTTAAACTAGATTTCTTCACTTTTTCTCGGTTAAGCCTACATTTCCAGTCTTTCTTCTTACTTAGATAAACAACTCATTACCTTTTCAATGTGCCAATTGATCAAGTACCCATTGAAATATCACATAACTCAACCTTTCCTTAGGTTCTCTTGTTATCTCCTCTTTTCACATCCTCTTCAACAATCAAAATATATGGTACTATCCTAGATAGAAACTGTCTTACTAGTTAAGGTTTGACATCAATGATAATATAACAATTTTTTCAATTGTAGTTTCCAATAAGGATGCACTAGGAACCAATAAGGATGCACTAGGAACCACAAGCTTAGAGCCCAATCTCTAGGCTCACTACCCAAAGCACACTGCTCACAATACAATCTTAAATCTTGCCCTTATTTGGGTTCACCAATCTATCTTCTATTACAAGAGGGTGGACATATATTCCATTACAACTAAACTCACAAATAACATCTCCTATGCCAAAATCATTCTATTTAAGTAAAAACTCTTCCTTAAGTGAATAATACAAATACACACATTCTCCTGGCTCTCCTCTCACAATTAAAAAATTATTTTTCATTTATACCGATTATAAATAATACTCAACCACCAGGTTGGTTAAAACCCCTTACAAAAAAAATATAAACATTATGCTCAATCTGTAATGCAATCTACATCAAGTAGGAAAAGACTCAGATAGGACCCAAATCTTCAACCATGAAAAAAATTGTCTCCAAGCCAACATAAACAATCCCAATACGTAACTCCATCAAGTCAGCTAGGACCTAAATGAAGAAACACCAACATGCTACCAAAGCATAAAATCCAATCACCTCAATCAATATAGACCAATAGAGCAATCATCACACAATCCAAGAACCTAAAAATGGCCAAGTAAAATTGAAGTGAGCCATCAAGGACTAAATCATGAATTAATAGAAATCAAGGCTATTGGATTAATTAAATCAAATAATTGTGCAATTGATTGATTGTATAGTTGAAATCAAATCAAATCCAACCCATTCAAGGGTGGATATGGCTAAAATAAATAAATAAAATTATTTTTTAATTATTATTATTCTCACCCACCACATGCAGACAAAATAAAATGAACCAATGAGAATGAAGGAATGAGCTCACATGGATCAAGTCCAAATCTATTATGCACCACTCATCTTGAAGTTTCATCTTGACCCTTCATTTTGTCTCTTTTCTCCAACATTTGAAACAAAAATCTTTACTTTGCCTCATCATTTGAAACCATCAAATTGACTCAACTTTGATCATGATTAACTTCACTCTATCCCTAAGCCTTGGGAAATCTATAAATATTGGGTGAAATCAGGAGTTAAGGATCCATCCTCATCTTTGTACTTAATTGGATCATTACTATAGGAACTTAGTTTTGAATTCATAGTATAATTGAGAAAAATTGTGTTATATTGGTAAAATTGCATTTAGCATAGTTTCAATTTCTCATTCTAGAGTTGTCTCTAATGATGCTTAAGTTGAGAGCTATCCACTATCTTCTTTAGATAGAGAGCCATGATATCTTTCTTTTTATTTCTTTCAATTCAATAGGATTTAATTATTGAATTTGCATAATTTAAATTGATATCTTGACAAACTAATCTTATGAAGGTATTTTTGATAAACAAAATGGTGCCCACCATGGGGCCCAAGCCTCATAGTAACATTTTCTAATGACCTTTGGTGTTTTTAAGTGGCTTTTTGTTATATATTTCTAATTTACAGGTTCAACAACACATTTGACATGAGAAGTAGCATGTATACGATGAATTTTGATTAATTTGCATAAGGGAATAATGCATACATGAAGAAGATTGATGCCTTTACATAGTATTTTGATACCTTTGCAATAACTTCTATCTTTTATCTAAATTATCTCAGTGTGTACACTGAGATTGTCTAAAGCCTCTGACTAGTCTTTTAACACTTTTAACAATTTAATCATTTCAGTAGCGCCTTACATAATGTAAATAACACATTCAATATTTTTTGTAGTGCGTATATTAAAAATAAGTAGCACATATGCTCATTTTAGTAGTGTGTAACTTTATTTTTATTCAAATTACAAATTATGTCATTTTAATGAGTTTAATTATCTATTTTTCTTGATGATAGATCATAAAAAAGTACAAAAACCAGAGATCTAAGTTCAAAAGAAGGAAAGACAAGCCAAGAAGAAGTTAAGGTATGAAAATAGAATTTATTTAAAAAACATCTTGGAAGAATAAAAAAAGGAAACTAAAGAAAATGAAAGATCTTTGAGAGTAATTGAATCTTATAAATCAAAATATGTATCTCTCAATTGGATTTATACTCCTTAATTATCAATTCTTTGATCAATTTTGAAAAAAAGAGTTTTTAAATTTGTCAATTTTCTTTAGGTTTGCCTTGCTTGTGATAGACTAAAATTTGTGAAAGCAAGATGCTTAGGAGCTGGAATGATCACCACTAGGTGATAAAATGAAAATAAACATCTCAAAAATGCATCTAGCCTTTCCTAGCTTTGAATATGGTAACCCTAAGACCTTATCCAATTTCTTAACTTGTGGTATTTAAATTCCAAAGTCTATCTTAATTAGAATCAAATTTGAATCCTAAGTGAGTCATTACAGATATGCTCTTCACTTTCATAATGAATCAAACTCCTAAAAGTGTCAAAATTGAGAAGGAAATGAGCTAAAGAATGAACAAACATATAAATAAGCCTCCTTTTTTGTGAAGGAAAGCATTAGGCCTATGCTTTCACTATTATAGTGAATAAAAATGCCAAACAAGATTGAATTCTATTAGATTAAGAGGTTTGGGAAAGAAAATACTTAATTGTATTTGGAGGTGAAAAGTAGTAGGTATATGCTCTTACCCTTCTTAGGGTAATCAAACTCTTAAACCTAATTTTTTATTTCAATTTCATTTTTTTCATTGCAAATGTTAGATCCTTAGTGGGCTTGCCTCTTGAGAACATGCCTTAACGAGGTTGGTGAGAAGAATGAACCAAAGTGGGAAGAACGTGAAGCCAACCTATTCCACACACTATAAATAAAGACCTCAGTTAATTTGAAATACTTAGTGATGCACGAGAATCTTGGTTCCACCACAATCTTGCATCATCCAAAAATAGTTCTTTTAGATATTTTTTCTTATTTTCAAACTAGAGAGATTATGTTGGTCGATCATCATTTTTTCAAGATAGAGTGTGTAGTTGTACAATATTATTTGAGATCTATATGGGATCATCTTCATATGATCACACCTCCTAATGTTTGTAGATGTTTGCGATCTAATCCATTTCCTATCCCTTGGTAATGTGTTCATTTCTTGCTTGGACCTATTTGAAGATTCGATGTGCAATTGTTGATCTTTAATTTTCAAAAATTGTGATTGTGATGTGTGATTCATGGATCTTCCATGTATTTTTTCTATGATTGCAATCCTTTTGGTTTCCTTTTCTTGGATCTTTGTTACCTTTTGGGTTGGTCCTATTACTTGTACACATTTCCTTTCCATGGGTAATGTAATTCTTTCTTGATCAACTTTTAAGGCACTACCTATATGTGATAACTCAATGTATCTTTAGAATTAGTTAAGTTATATAGATATTTGATTCATGGAAACCTTATCTGAGACTTTGATAGATCAGTGATAGGATATGAGATTCATTCCTTTATATGTGGTTGTAACTTGGAAGGATTGACATCTCGACATGTATATTGTTTGATCTTTGAATAACACATTGGAGCTAGCATTCACTCTCTACTTTGTTGTTATTTCTTCCCTTGTGTTGACTCTTGCTACAAGATTGGTCATCTCCTTTGAGGGTTCACTAGTCTTGGCTACATCAGGTGGTATCAGAGAAGGTTTTACTGTAGCAAGCCCTAGTTGAATTGGTTATAGGGTGGTATATTTCAATTTTGCCTACAATTGCAGAGGGTTGCAAAGATCGTTCGAGGAAGGAGATATGTCGATCCTATTATGTTGGATACGTTGAGACAAATTTATGCTAAGTTTGAAGCTGTTGAGATAGCCCAAAGATGAGGAAGACCTATTGAAGATGGTAGTGAAGAATATGTTGAAGAGGTAGAAGAAGGATTAGAACAAACTCATGTTCTTGAATAAGGTGAGGAAAGATTCCTGAGATATTTGACAAGTGTGAATGTTATACCATACTTTAATCATCCTAAGCGTATTGGAAAATTGGATTCAAATGAATTGTTGGACAAGATCTCTGAAATGGAGAAATATTATGAATATGAAGGTATGTGGTGGATAAAAAGGTGAAGCTTCCTAGTACAAGATTTAAAAGACATGCATCCTTGTGGTGGGAAAATTTGCAGCTTCATCGATAGAGAAGAGGAAAAGAAAAGATCAAGGTATGGGATAAGATGATAAACAAATTGAAGGGTAAATTTTTACCAGGTGATTATAAAGTTAGTTTTTTTATAAGAATGCAAAATTTGAAACAAAATGATACCACTGTGGGGGAATATACTAAAGAATTCTATAGATTGGATATTAGATCTAGACATATGGATGATGAAGTTGAAAGGCTTGAAAGATACCTGAATGGATTGAAAAATTCTATACAAGATGAAATCAGTTTGGTGAAGATGAATAGAATTGAAGAAGCTTATCAATTTGCACTGAAGGTAGATGAGAAACTAAACAAGAGGCATGAGAAAAGATAGAGAGGTAGAGGTGGTATATTTTCTAAAGGAAGAGGAAGATCTTATGGAGAAAGAACAAGAGCTAATCATGACAATACAATTTAGGATTAAACCAAATTAGTGTGGAAAGGATAAAGTTCATACTAAAGAAGAGGAGGTTATACAAGTGGTAATTACCATATAGGAAATGATCATGACATAGGGGCAAGGAAGGTTCAAAGCAGATTTGACTCAACTTGAACCAAAAAACAAGCCCTTCTCAAAGTTACACATAGAAGCAATATATAATTCACATAAAATAGTATAAACAAAATGTATATGAGGCAAGGAAACTAGCAACCACACTGGTACAATTATTATAAATCCTTCAACATGCCTGGTTGTGAGGCCTTCTGGGTTTCGGCCTTATATAAAGAAATTAAGAATTAAGAATTAAAGATCACATCCTATCTTTATCCAATGATGCATATACTCATCTACCTCCTACACTCCCTCTAAATCAACCCAATCTTCAAATATATAGCCAGCAAATCCACAAGTCAGCCAGTCTGGCATTTAATTACATTATAGGTCCAACCTGGAAGAGTAAACCAAAACTAAAGAAAGAATGAGAAAAAAATAGATTCTAAGTTACATTTAGGTCCACACATGACCCAAGAACATATTAATAACTTAGAAATATCCCATTTCATTATATGGAACCACGCAAGATGAAAAACTCCACATTTCATGTGAAAATGGTTGAAAATTGATACCCAAGGAAAATAGTGATAAGTCCCAACTCCTGATGAATTATGAATTTTGGTCTTAGGAAAAGATATTATTTTAGGTCCTCTTTAAGACCCCAAGCTTGTAAAGTCTAATTCACTAAGGATCAACATTTACATGATGCACAATCAACACATGGAAAATGGAAATATGGCTCAAACAGCAAGGTAAAGAAACTCTAACTTCGACATGATCCATCCAATCCTTATGCACTCATAGAAGAAGGTTCCAAAATGGGTCCTCAACATCATGTTGAATTTGCATGACATGAAACCAAAAACCACAATAGATATAATGAAAACAACATATAGGTATAGAAAACATGAAACATTTTTGGTTGATGCAAGATTTCTCAAAGACCCAAGATGCTTCTACATCAAACACCTGGGGTAAATAAAGAACTAATTTCCACATCAGGCACTACTCATATTTTGACTTGAATCATAAACATCCAACTCAGCTTGTGTAATCCATGAATTTTCTTCAACTAGCTTGTCTTTCCACTAAACTAGGTATTCCATGTAGTCTTTTCCTCTGGTACTCTTGCTCACTCTACTATTCAAGATCTTCTCAATGCTATCTCTATTCTTTTTAGGATAATCTAGATAATCGTCCATCTCATCATTTGATTCAAAGCACTCAAAGATATCAGCAATGTTGAATATAGGTGATATATCCATGTCCACTGGTAATTCTACTTCATAAGCATTTCCACTATCAAACTTCTTCAGAATATTACAAGGTCCAATCTTCTTCATTTTTTAGCTTGTTGTAGGTACCAAATTGAAATCTATTCTTTTTAAAATGAATCATAACCTCATCTCCAACTTCAAAAAATTTGTGTCTCCTTCTCTTATCTTCTCTCTGTTTGTATTGCAAATTACTGTCCTCTAGATTCCTTTTTACTTCATCATGTAAAGTTCTCATGAAGACTGCAAAATCCTCAGGTTTGGTAATTCTTCTTGTCTCAATAGGAAAATCTCTCAACTCTTTGGTTCCCTTAGGATGAAATCTAATAACAATCTCAAATGGTGTCCTATTAGTGCTTCTATTCATAGAATTATTATATGAAAACTCTACTTGTGCCAAAACTAAATCCCAATTAGTAGGCTTATCTCCAACTAAACATCTCAACAAGTTTACCAAACTTATATTCACAACTTCAATTTGTCCATCTGTCTAAGGGTGAAATGTAGAACTAAACTTTAATTCTATATTCATCTTCTTCTAAAGTGTTTACCAAATGTACCCAGTAAACTTAGTATCTCTGTCTGAAACAATACTTTTTGGCAAACCATGTAATCTTACCACTTCCTTGAAGAATAGTTCAGCTACATGTAATGCATCAGATGTCTTCTTACAAGGTATGAAATGAGCCATCTTTGAAAATCTGTCAACCACTACCAAAATAGAATAATTACCTCTCTGATTTCTAGGTAATCCAAGAACAAAGTCCATACTCACATCTTCCCAAGGTCTATCAAGTACAAGAAAAGGTGTATACAATCCCAAATTCTGACTAGTTCCTTTTGTTGTTTGGAAAATTCTACAACCTCTAACCATTCTCTGTACATCTCTATAAATCTATGGCCAAAATTATCTTTCTAAAATCAGTTTCATAGTCTTATCAATCCCAAAATGTCTAGCAAGTCCACCACTATGTTTCTCCTTTATTATATTCTCTCTCATATATCCTCTAGGTATGCACAATTGAACTCCTTTAAATAACATCTCTTCTTGAATGAAATAATCAGTCCACTTATCACTCGCTATTTGTTCCTTACAAGCTTTTCAAGGCTTTGCAAAATCAAGGTCAGTTTCATATAAACACTTCAAATCATAAAAACCAAGTACCTCAACTTTAATTTATGTCAGCAAATTTCTTCGGCTCAAGGCATTAGCAACTTTATTTGACTATCCACTTTTATACTTCAATGAAAAGGAAAAATTCTGCAAGAACTCAACCCACTTCATATGTCTCTGATTCAATTTATTCTGACTTCCCAAATACTACAAAGCTTTATGGTGAGTATACAACAAAAAATATTTAGGCATCAAATAATGTCTCCATTTCTTCAAAGCTTGAACAATAGCATAGAATTCCTAGTCATAAATTGAATATTTTCTCTTATCATCATTCAAATTTTTCGCTAAAGAAAGATATAGGTCTTCCTTCTTGACTCAAAATATCTCCTACTGCACTTCCACTAGCATCACATTCAACTTGAAAATCCTTACTGAAATCAGGGAAAGAAAGTGTAGGCAACTCTGCAATTCTTTGTTTTAATGTTTCAAAACTCTTTTGTGCTCCATGTGTCCATTTGAAATCCCTTTTATCTCCTCTCGTACTTTCAGTCATAACATTACAAATAGAACTAAAATTTCTGATGAACTTCCTATAGAAACTTTCCAATCCATGAAATGATCTTACCTCTCCAACATTCTTTGGTGTAGGCCAATCAAGTATAAATCTCACTTTCTTAGGATCCATCTTCAATCCATCAGCTGAAATTAAAAAACCAAGGTACACAATCTCTTCTTTCATAAATGAACATTTCTTCAAATTAATCAACAACTTTTCTTCCTTCAATCTCTGCAATACTTGTCTGATATGCTCAAGATATTCTTCCTTACTCTTACTGAATATCAAAATGTCATCAAGATATACAATCACAAACTTACCCAAGAATCTTTTCAAAACTTCATTTATCAGCCTCATGAAAGTACTAGGTGCATTAGTCAAACCAAAAGGCATAACCAACCATTCATACAAAACTTCCTTATTCAGCTTCGGTACCTCCTTCTTATACAACTTGATCATTTGCTTCAAGTCTCTTTAAACTTGATTTCTGTAAACACCAATAATAAGCAACGAAGCTCTGATACCAATTGTTAATATGATTTAGAACAATAGAGAGGGGGGGTGAATTAGTTGTTCTCAGGTCTAGATGTATAAAAAAAACTTCAAAAACTTTTCTTTAAATCAGATCTAACAACCAAAATCAACTCGGTCATCACTGATTCTATAATAGAAACATATAGCATTGCAGTCCACTACCCAGCTGTATCTAACTTGTAAAACATAGAAATGTTCAAACCAAAACATTCACACAAGCATTGACACTAGGATTTATAGTGGAAACCCAATCTGGGAAAAACCACTTTGTAACATGCTACTATTATTTTCACTCTTCTAAAGTGAGCTCGGTTAAAAGCCAACCCTGTCAAAGGTTACAATACACACTATTAGGTGTGACCCGGTTAAAGGATTTCAATCACTCTGTTAGAAGTGAGCCTTGCTATAGGACTTACATACATTCCATTAGAATGCAACCTTGTTCAAAGGATTTAAACATATGACTGTTAGGTCAACCTCTGTTAAAAGGATTTTGACTATTACAATGGTTAGAAAGTAGTGGCAGTATTGATCTGAAAAACATACAACTCACTTTGAAAATATTAGATCCAATTTTGTACACAAATGCTGGTTTATTGACTTTGAAACTTTTCCATCTCCATCTCTGATCTGCTCAGAACTTTTCATCAAGCAATCACCACTCCTCCTTCATCCTTTTCTGCTTATACAGTCAATAACATCTATTGATCTTCCATCATCCTCTTTTCACCCATGCACAGACATACCTAATTCTTAGGTTCCCTTAATACTTCCCCAATTAGGTTAACTTATCTTTTGCCGCTCAATCTCCTTCGTAGATCTTAGGGTTAGGTTAGATTCATTGAATCTACCCGCTTTATGTTCTTCGGCTCCTTTTCTAGAAACATCTCAAATCTCTTAAAGATTTACATTAAAAAAAAATTCAGTGCATTTAATGCTTTCAAACAATCAATAAATAAATTCAACATGTTTTACATAATCCAAGAATTCAACAATGTCGGCTCCAAATCTGAATTCTCTTCAAATATAAAAATACTGATGCTTGGTCAATACTATGATCAACTACTCAGTCTTCATGTAGAAAGCTCGGTCATTACTAAAAATGTTTCCTTGGCTTATACTATCTTTTACGGCAATTAACTGATGTTCGATCGACACTGGAATTTTTCTTGGCATATACTGACTCGATCGACACTAACATTACTCAGCTTGAACATGGTTTCTTCATTTTTGCTCGGTCAAGCCTACCAGTTTAGTCTTCAATCTTACTAAGATAAACAATACATCATCTCATCATTATACCACAATCAAGTACTCATTGAAGTATCAAGATAACTCAACCTTTCCTTAGGTGCTATTGTTATCATCCTTTCTTTCCCTTCTTCACAACAATACAATAGATATAGTACTTTCCTAAGTAGCAACAGTCTTACCAGTTAATGTTTGACATCAATGACAACACAAAAATTGCTTCAATTGCAATTTCCAACAATCTCCCTCTTTGGCATTGATGGCAACACCATATGATATCACCTAAATAGCACATGGATTACCAACCAATCCAAAAACTTATCTGTCCATTAGAAAAAAAAATTGTAATATCCTTAGCTTCATTCTGATATAGAATCTATTAGCCTCACTTCTGTGACTATCAGCAATATCCAGATCTCCCTCTATGTTGATCCTGCATTTCAGTTCATCATCTCCTTACTTTTCTTTTCATTGTCATGTGTTATTTTGGTTCATCATCTTAGTTCATCTCCCTCTTTGACAAAAATGCCAAAGCAACAACTAAAACATACATCCATCAGATGTAGATATTTATCTATGCAGCTTAGTGTTTCTCCCTCTGTTATCTTGCTTATGACCGATTCCTTGTCTTTTCTCTTCTTCACAACTATAGGCCATCCCTAAAGTGTGATAATCTTTTGCATCAATCTGTCAAATATTCTGATGTAGCATACTTGATGCAGTGCTCCTAGCTTAACTAGACAGCCTCAGTTAGGGGAAGGACCCCTAATTGACTTCTCAAATACTCATGTGCTTCTTTAGGTAAAGCTTTAGTGAATATGTCTAGTAATTGTTCTTTTGTATTCACATATTCCATTAGGACTTCTTTATCTTCTACCAATTCTCTCAAGTAGTAATACTTGATTGCTATGTGCTTGGTCTTAGTATGCATCACTGGATTCTTAGAAATGTTGATAGCACTTGTGTTGTCACAGAAAATAACAAAAGGTTCAGTGATTTCTTCTTTCATGCCTACCAACAATTGTTTTATCCATACCAAATTTGAACAGTTTACTGCAGCAGCAACATACTCAGCTTTAGTAGTAGATTGGGAAATGCAATTTTATTTTTTGCTCATCCAGGAGACTAATCTCTGTCCAAGAAAGAAAGCTCCACCACTAGTACTCTTTATGTCATCTACATTTCCTTCCCAATCAACATCTGTATATACTCATAGTTCAAATATTTCATCCTTCTTATAATATAGCCCATAATTAGCAGTCCCTTTCAAGTATCTCATAATTCTTTTCACAACCATCATGTGTGTGTCCTTAGGATTGGTAGAGAATCTTGCCACAATCCCAATAACTAGTGCAATATCTGGTCTACTATGTACAACATACTACAATTTTCCAATCATGGATCTGTACAAAGTCTGGTTCACTTCTACAGCATCATCATTCTTAGATAGCTTTTGTCTAGTAACCATAGGATTACTCACTGGTCTAGAATCTTCCATCCCAAAAGTTTTCAGTATTTCATTAACATACTTAGACTGTGTAATGAAAATTCCTTTCTTCATCTGATGTACTTGTAAACCAACAAAGAATTTGATCTCACCAAACATGCTCATTTCAAATTTAATTTGCATTTCATTTGAAAATCTTTTACACAAAGCATCTTGTCCACCAAAAATAATATCATCCACAAAAAATTTTGCCAACAGGATACCTTTACCTTCTTCATCTTTCATGTACAGATTGCTTGTGTCATTTGTTCTTGAAAATCCAATCTGTATCAAGTAGTTATGCAATCTCTCATACCATGCTCTAGGAGCTTGTTTTAATCCATATAGTGCTTTGTTTAGTTTGCATACCATGTGTCTTCTATTTGGATCAATAAAACCTTCTAGCTGTTCTATGTAAACTTCTTCTTCTAGTATACCATTTAAGAATGCAGACTTGACATCCATTTTAAATACCTTGAAATCTTTGTAAGTAGCATATGCAATCAGAGTTCTTACTCCTTCCAATCTAGCTATAGGGGAAAATGTCTCCCCATAATCTATTCCTTCTTCTTGTGCATAGTCTTTACATACTAGCCTAGCTTTGTTCCTAGTTATTTCACCTTTTTCATTCAACTTATTCTGGAACACCCACTTTTTTCCTATAACATTTTTGTTTTTAGGTCTCGGCACTAGATTCCAAGTATCATTCTTCTCTATCTATTTTATTTCTTCATTCATTGCTTGTATCCAGTCTTCATTTTCTAATGGCTCTCTAGTTGACTTACATTAAAATTCACACAGTAAACATGTTGGATCCTTTGTCTTACTTCTGGTCAGAATTCCAGTATGTTTGTCTCCAATTATTTGTTCAGGCTTGTGATGTCTTCTTACATATTTTGCCAAAATAGTTTCAGCTCTTCTCTCCTCTATTTCATCAGGTTCCTCAACAAGATTGTCAGATTCAGCTTCTGAATTCTCGACAACCTCTTCCTGATACTCAACAACATTATTTTGTCGCTTGACATGTTCTTGTTCTCTTTTGACACTATTTTTCTGATGCACAACAGCATCTTCCTGTCGCTCAGTATTGCTTACCTGAGACTCAACATCAGGTGCAAGTCTGTTACTTGCCTCTTCTTCTTCTTCAATATACACAAAAGATCTATAATCTTCTAGTTCTTTTTTGCTGTCAACTTCATTTCTTTCTGTATACTCATCAACTTTGACATTTACACTTTCCACAATTTTGTTAGTGTTAGAGTTCAAACACTTATAAGCTTTACTTTTGTGGAATACCCTAGGAATATGCTTTCATCACTTTTAGCATCAAAATTTCCATTCCTATTGTCTTTTAATATGTAGCACTTGCTTCCAAAGATTCTAAAGTATTTAACACTCGGTGCATGCCCATGCCATAATTGATAGGGTGTCAGATTTGTACCTTTCTTGATCTGTACCCGGTTAAGAGTGCAGACAACTTTACTTATAGATTCTTTCCAGTATTTATTTGCCACATTATTTTCAATCAATAATGTCCTTGCACAATCCAAGATAGATCTGTTTCTTCTCTCCACTATACCATTCTGTGGAGGTGTTCTAGGTGTAGACATCTATCTTTTGATTCCTCTTTCATTGCAAAATAGATTGAATTCATTTGATGTAAATTCTCCACCTTGATCAGATCTAAGACATTTCAGGTTCCTACCTGTCTCCTTCTCAACCTTAGCCAAATACCACTTAAAGAATTGAAAAGTGTCAAATTTTTCTTTTAGAAACATTACATGCATCATCCTAGTATGATCATCAACAAACAAGATAAAATATCTAGCACCACGGTAACTTTTTACACCCATAGGTCCACAAAGGTCAGTATGAACCAAATCTAAAATGTTTTCAGAAGTAAAATATTTTCACTTAAAACTTGACTTTGTCATTTTTCCTAACTGGCATTCCTTGCACATCACATTCTTAGGTTTCTTCAATCTAGGTAGACCTCTTACTTTCTTCTTCTTACTCATTTCTACTAGATTATCAAAGTTAACATGACATAGCCTCTTATGCCATAACCAAATGTCATCAAGCTGTGCAACCATACATGCTTCTTTAGATAGGTCAAGATAGAACAAATTACCTCTAGTCTATTCTCCACTTCTGATCAGTTCACCACTAGCATCAAATATTTTAGCTTTCTTGTGATGAAATTCCACTCGGTAACCAGTGTTGTTGAGCTGTGCAACACTTAGCAGATTATAATTTAGACCTTCAACCCAATATGCATTTTCACAAGAGATCTTATCAGTCAGTTTAATCGAACCTTTTCATCTAATAGGACATGGTGCATCATTACCAAATTTTACACTTTTACCTCTATAATGATGTAAGGTCTCAAACTTACTCTTGTCACCAGTCATGTGGTGTGAAAAACTATTGTCAATAATCCATTTTTCATTCTTGTTCACATAGGAGATCAATGCAGTTTTCTCATCCTCATCAGATTCCTCTTTCATTGCAACATAGACTACCTCAATTTCAAACTCATCACTATCAGTGTCAGTTTCTTCTTCAGCAATGTAACAACATTTCTTACCTTTTCCTTTGTAGTCTTTGTGCCTTTGGTAGCTTATGTCATCTCTTCTATCTTTGTGTTTGCTTTTTCTTTATTCATCTTTATCATTCCTATCAGGACATCTAGCAGCTATATGACCAACTTTATTACATGCAAAACATATAATAGGGATTTTACCTTTATATTTTCCTTTTCCCCTTCTTAGTCTTCTAGCCATAAGAGCTTCTAGATCTTCAAGTTCTTAATCAAAAGTGTCACTATCACTTTCACTTTCACTTTCACTGATGCATCTTTCTTTTTCCTTCTTTGGCTTGTTTAGAACTAATTGTGACTTAAAAGTAGATTCAACATTACCAATACTACCAACAATGAAGTTATCATAGTTAGAGAGTTCAAAAGCAGTCAGCTTGCCAACCAAACTTTCCAAAGTAAGCACATTTATAGAGTTACATCTAGATTCCTGAATAGCTGAGATCTTAATAGCATATATAGGATGCAGAGTTTTTAGTACTTTTCCAATTATAGTTTCATCATCAATAGTCCCACTTGCTCCTCTAATAGCATTCACAACTTCTTTTATTCTACCATAATATTGTACAATGTTCTCACCTTCTTGCATTCTCATTTCATAAAACTTACCTCTAAGACACTCGGCCTTAGCTTTCAGTACATTTATGTCACCACCATAGATCTTTGCAAGAGTGTCCCATATCTCCTTAGCACTTGTGCAATCCTTAATGTCCTCAAATTCTAGATAGCTTAGGGCAGATGCAATTTCTAGCATTGCCTGATTATGTTCTTTCTTAGCTCGAATTTCTTCGATAGTCAAAGGTGTGACAGGTGAGACATAGTCATTCTCAATGTAGTACTTTTCAGAATCACCAATACTGGCCAGATGTAGCTTCATCAAGCTTTGCCATGCAGGGAAATTTTCCTTATTCAGCTTCAGTACCTCCTTCTTATACATCCTGATCATTTGCTTCAAGTCCCTTTAAACTTGATTTCTGTAAACACCAATAATAAGCAACGAAGCTTTGATACCAATTGTTAATATGATTTAGAACAACAAAGAGGGGGGGTGAATCAGTTGTTCTCAGGTCCAGATGTATAAAAAAAACTTTAAAAACTTTTCTTTAAATCAAATCTAACAACCAAAATCAACTCGGTCATCACTGATTCTATAATAGAAACATATAGCATTGCAGTCCACTACCCAACTGTATCTAACTTGTAAAACACATAAATGTTCAAACCAAAAAATTCACACAAGCATTGACACTAGGATTTATAGTGGAAACCCAATTTGGGAAAAACCACTTTGTAACATGCTACTATTATTTTCACTCTTCTAAAGTGAGCTCGATTAAAAGCCAACCCTGTCAAAGGTTACAATACAGACTATTAGGTGTAACCCGGTTAAAGGATTTCAATCACTCTGTTAAAAGTGAGCCTTGTTATAGGACTTACGTACATTTCATTAGAATGCAACCTTTTTCAAAGGATTTAAACATATGACTATTAGGTCAACCTCTGTTAAAAATATTTTGACTATTACAATGGTTAGAAAGTAGCATCAGTATTGATCTAAAAAACATACAACTCACTTTGCAAATATTAGATCCAATTTCATACACAAATGTTGGTTTACTGACTTCGAAACTTTGCCATCTCCATCTCTTATCTACTTGGAATTTTTCTTCAAGCAATCACCACACTCCTCCTTTAGCCTTTTCTGCTTATACAGTCAATAACATCTACTGATCATCCAACATCCTCTTTTCACCCATGCATACACATACCTAATGCTTAGGTTCCCTTAATACTTCCTCAATTAGGTTAACTTATATTTTGCCACTCAATATCCTTCGTAGATCTTAGGGTTAGGTCAGATTCATTGAATCTACCCACTTTATGTTCTTCAGCTCCTTTTCTAGAAACATCTCAAATCTCTTAAAGATTTACAATAAAACATTTTTCAGTGGATTTAATGCTTTCAAACAATCAATAAATAAATTCAACATGTTTTACATAATCCAAGAATTCAACAATGTCGGCTCCAAATCTGAATTCTCTTCAAATATAAAAATACCGATGCTCAGTCAATACTATGATCAACTACTCGGTCTTCATGTAGAAAGCTTGGTCATTACTAAAAATGTTTCCTTGGCTTATATTGTCTTTCTTGGAAATTAACTAATGTTTGGTCGACACTAAAATTTTTCTCGGCATATACTGACTCGGTTGACACTACCATTACTCATCTTGAACATGATTTCTTCATTTTTGCTCGGTCAAGCCTACCAGTTTAGTCTTCAATCTTACTAAGATAAACAATACACTGTCTCATCATTGTACCACATAATCAAGTACTCATTGAAGTATCAAGATAACTCAACCTTTCCTTAGGTGCTATTGTTACCATCCTTTCTTTCCCTTCTTCACAACAATTCAATAGATATAGTACTTTCCTAAGTAGCAACAGTCTTACCAGTTAAGGTTTGACATCAATGACAACACAACAATTGCTTCAATTATAGTTTCCAACAGTTTTCCATTCATCCCCTTCTCTAATCCTAATATGATGATAACTACTCTTCAAATCAATCTTTTTGAAATACTTTTCTCCACTCAAACTATCCATTATGTCATCCATCCTAGGCAAAGGAAATTTTTACTTTACTGTTATCTTGTTTATAGCTCTAGAATCAGTGCACATTCTCCATTCTCCATTCTTTTTCTGTGCTAACATAGTGTAATACCCCAAAAATGGGCTATATGTTATTTAATCTCCTACATCATCAAATCGAATGAAATCGACATCAAAGTCCTAACCTAAGGCACATCTAAACATCATCGAATCCTAATTGATTATCTTAAAATTCTGCATCGGGGAATATTCTTAGTAATATTCCTAATCATCATAATTATCTTTAATTTTATAATTATTTGGCAATAAATCACATTTATCCTAAAGTTTGATTAATTGAATATTTTCATATTTAATTAATTAGATTTAATATTTGCCACTTAATTATGTAATTAAATTTAATTATATCTATTATTAATTGTATTATTTAATTTTGACAATAAATCAAAATATCATATGAATAATTGATTAAATTCTTATTTAATTAATTAAAGCAAGTTGTCATTATTTAATAATATAGTTTTTAATAAAAGTTTGATTAAATAATTGATTAACCCATAAATCAATTGTTTTATTTTTAAAAGCAGTTAAGTTGGAAATAAATCACTTTATTATTAAATTAATTCATAAATAAAACATGCACAATCATAAAAGCAAACAACTATCAATTATCAATTAAAGCTAAACTCTATTTTGAGTTAAAGCTTAGCTTTTGCATATTTTTGTGACTTAATTATCTGTTATTATCAGATAACTCAAAAATCAAGCTGAGTTATTTGAGTGATTTATGGCTTTTATCCATGCACCTCCAAAGCCTTGGATTTCTATAAAAACAAGGCTCAGCTCTTCATAATTCATCTCTCAATCATCTCGCAAATTGCAAACTTACTCTACAGGAATCATAGCATATCAGATTTGGAGAATTTGCACAATTGGAGCTTGAAAGAATCAACTTGTGAATTCAAAGCTTTATGAGATCAATTTCAATTGCATAGTTTTTATATCTTAGCATAGAATTTCATAGTTTTCATATCATTGTTAGAATCTTCATTGTTAGATCATTTAGCATTCATTTCATATTAGTTTTCAATAGCATTCATAGATTCATATCAGTTTATCATTCTTATTGCATAGAAAATATCAAAAATATAGATTAATTGCATTCAATCTCATATCTAGATCAATTGCATTCAAATCCTTCGTTTAGGTGTCGTCTAGGTCACTGATCTCAATTACAATCTGAGAACATCAATCTCGCACCTATTAGAAGGCAGTAAATCGCTTGGTTAGATTAGATTTCAATTTTGCACGATTTTGATTATAGCTAACCTCTAATGTTTTACTAAAGTGTTGTGTCTATAGATCAGATACAAAATTCACACACACATTTCTGGCACCCACCGTGGGGCAACCCACCTTTGCATGCTGATTTTGATTCTTGGAGCTAAAACCCTAAAGTTTCAAAGATTTAATTTTATCTCCCAAACGGCTTTGATTTTTGGTCTGAAATTTTTTTTGCAAGTTGGAGACATATTAGGGAAGCTTTGGAAAAAAATTTAGAATGTTTTGAATTATTTTGAATTTTTAATAAATTTTTTTCAATTTTTCATAAAAAATTAATATCTGACGCAAATCAACATATTTTTCTTAAATTTTTACATTTTCAGAAAGATCTTAAAATTATACATGGGGTCTATTATTTTTGTTTTAAATTTGGATGCAATTTAATAGCTTAAATAGTCAATTTGCAAAAACTAATCTATTTTGATAAAACAGGTCTCTAGGGCACAAATGAAGAGATTTTTCTAAATTTTTTGCATTTTTGGAAAGCTCTCTATTTTTTAGTAGGGGTCTCTATTTTGAATTTCTATTTTTGTGGCCAAAATCATATCAAAAAATTAGATCTTGTTGACTAGGTCAAATGTAGTGCAAAAAAATTAAAATTTTATGATGGGTATGCACTTATTTTTCATATGATTCAATGCATGATATGAGTTGTCATTTGGATTAATTTATGGTTATTATTTCTCCTAACAATTGATGTTTAGAGATAACCCTATGGTTTTCATAAGTTGAATATATTTTGCATATCTTGTTTCCTTGTTGGAGAGTTTGTCACTTGCTTGCATGGAAAAGCTCAACAAAAATTGCTAAAAATCAGGTAAAATCTACTAAGCGCGTTGTGAGGATCACGAGGTATTCTCCTTGTTCTGAAAAATTTTTGATTTGGACTTAAAATAAATCTCTTATGTGTCAAGCTTGTGTGCATCTTTTCATGCTTTTGATCTATTTCTACACACTTGCATAATTTGATACTAGGTCGTGATCCCTTAAGGATTCATTAAGTAGTCTTAGAATACTTGTGATTGATCTTGATTGCTATCTTGGGTTATTGGACTCACTAATCCACCGGCTCCTCATTTCCACCCCGTGGTTGCAATCTCAGCGCCATAAAGGGGAGGGGTCAACAGGATAGAAGCGTTAAGTGTTCCACTTGGCAACCCTTTTGTGTTTTTAGGAACTCACTTGTTTTCTAAGTTGTGGACTCATTTTCAGCTTGTGTGAGGTGTTAAGTGTTCCACCTTGTGGACTCATCTCATATTTTATTTAAGCGTTAAGTGTTCCTCTTTCTACTTTTTGGATGCTTTTGGTAGATTTGCTTTCGGGAATATATCTGTGCTCACATAGTAATTAGGCCCTATGAACACTATTCGTGATTCTTGAGAGATTGGATTCCTAGAGAAATCTTTCTTGATGATAGAATCCTTGTAGGTAGGGAGGATACTTAGTGTGTTTCACATTCAACTTGGTTAGTGCATCTTCTCTTATTGATCGACACATTCTCTCTCCTGAGAGGTTGATAGATCACGTAGGGTTGATATCATGAGCTTTGGTGAATCAAAATTGGTTAGTGCGTCTTCTCTTATTGATTGATACATTCTCTCCCTGGAGAGGTTGATAGATCACGTGGAATTGATATCACAGACCTTGGTGGAACAAAACTTTGTCTTAGCATGTCGGATTAATCTACTTGCTTTGTTTGGGTTAAAAGTGAAGAGGTGTCAAAACCTTGAATCTGGAGCCAAGTCCCCTTGTGGTATAAATCTGTGAGTCACCTTTAGAGAGGGTTAACCGTAGCGGACAATCCCTTCACAGGGCAAACTGCGTTGACGGAACCTCAAGCGGTAATAGCCATTTTTGCCATGGTAGTGACAGCCGCTATATAAATGTCCTTGTGGAAGAAATCTCCACAGGTATGGTTCATTGTTGGGTTGTCAGATTTCCCTAGCAGCTCTTGAAGATTAAGTTCTCAGACTGTGTCAAAACCCTAGTGCACCGGGATTGGAGTTCACCCCTTTGAATCATAAAAGTTGTAGAGTCAAACTATTACTAAAAACCCTAGAGAGGCCAATTTTTCACTTTCAGGTATATGTGTGTTATTGCAAAACTTTTCAGAACATACACAATTAGTACTCTCAGGGATTAGCACAATTTGGTCACTTGATTGTTCATGCGCAAGGTTTCTTTTTCCCTTGTTCATTATTTTCAGACGTGCTTGGAATCACTTGCTTGCTGTTCTGCATGCTTGTTTATCTACTTGGCTATTAAAAATGATCAAATCTGGTATAACCTTCAAAATTTGGACAGTACAATTTGCAAACAATCCAAAACTGAAGACCTTACATTTTGCAAAAATTGACGTAAAATCTTTTCTGGAGTCAAAAGTCATTTCAGGAAGTCAAAAGTTGTACAAGTTTTGTCAACTGTCATTTCATTGCTACCCAACTGTCATACAAGTTTAGCAACTGTCATTTCATAGACTACCCAGTGTCGTACGAGTCTGCAAAGTGTCGTTTGGAAAAATTTGAGAGTTGTCAGAAATTGTCAAATTGCAAGATATCCAATGTTTCCAGCCTAGTTCCAGAATCTATCAAAAATATCATTGTGTCAAGAACAGAGCCGTAGCTATTGAGCATTCTACCATTTTCCGAGTTTGATCTTTTGAATCTAATCTAGTCTTCTGTTTGATCAATTTGAGTCCTTTTTATCTCGTGTCAAAACCTTGTCATAACTATCAATCTTCAATCAATCTTCAAAAACAGACTAAGTGTTGAGAACTCGTGTCCGCTATCTTTTGGGCGATCTATCCCATACATCCAGGGCACAGTTTCCTTCACCCACATCTCATCAGATCTTCAAAACTATCATAATCTTGACAAGGTTACGTCATCTGATTTTCTCAAATCAAATTGTTCTTCAATTGTCTTCATCCTTTTCTTCTGTTTCATTCAAAGTTAATGGTGGAGACCAGAGCTTCTTCACACAAGAAATCAGAAGAAACATCTCAGAACTTACTTTTGACCAATACCCCAAGTCCAACTCTTGAACAAATCATCAAGTTAGGTATCTATGAAGACGATGGTCTCGGTAACTTTCGATTGAAAATTGGTTACATACCTCCTCTATCAACTCATAGAGGTAATCAGCAAACTCCTCCTCAATCTGTTCCAGGGAGCCCAAAAAATCCTACCATGTCTCAAGCAGGGACAAATCATGGTTCTCTAGGAGGAGGGTCCCAAGGACACCATTCTCAACATAATGCTGACCAAGAACCTACCCCCTCTGAAATCCATCGATGTCAGAATGACGATGAATTCAAGAGAATGATGAGCCATTTCTTGAAAGTGGATAGAGAGGCATACTTTTTACAATTAGCCCAGGAAGGGGCTAAGCTTCCTCCCAACTTTAATGTTGATGATATAATCACACATGAGGAAGAAACTCCACTCACAGCTATGACAAAATATATGCATGCTATACAAGTTGAATTTAACAATCTTAAGAAGGAGAAGGAACCCAAGGAGTTCTCCATGGAGGCCCTATGTCCTTTCCCGTTCGACAAAAACTTGTATATGCCACCATTACCAAAAAGAGTGGAGATACCAAAGTATGACAAATATGATGGACACTCTGATCCTCAAGATCATGTCAGAGAGTTCTGTACACAATCCATGGAATTCATGCATGAACCAACTTATCTAATGCATCTTTTTCCTAGATCCTTGGGAGGAGCATCCATTCAGTGGTTTTCAAGATTACCTTCTATGATCAAAACTTTTGAGGAATTGATTAAATTGTTTTATCAATAATATTCCTACAATATTCAACATTCGGTCACCATGATCAATATCTGTAACCTCAAGCAATATCCAGGGGAATCATTCCTAACTTTCCTCAAGAGGTGGAGAAAGAAGTTCTCTCTATATGCTAGACAAATTCCCGAAATGGAGAAACTTGAAATCTTTATCAATAACCTTGTTCCAGAGCTCAATTATCCATTACAAATGCAAGATCATGTATCTTTTGATAAAATGGTGGATAATGCAATCAAGATTGAAAAAGTACTTGTCAAGAAAGGAGAAATCACACTTCAAAAGGACAAGTCTGAATCTGGATCTAGCTCAAAAGATAAAAACAAGAGCTGGAATAGAAACAAAGGTATCATCTCTGATGGTGTTGTTGACGCTATCCGCACCCCATCAAAGGCACCGGCCTACAATCTCACCCTTGCCACCAAAGCCATTGAAGCTTCAGAGCAAAAATTTGCTGAACCATCTCCAAAGAAGCCATTCAAATGATGGGATAATAAATGAAAGTTTACTCCCCTGGGAGAATCTTTGGAATCTGCCCTGAGAACCCTGATAGCCGATAACATGATCTCTTTACCACCAATCTGAAACCCTGATCCAGATCCAAAACCATATTGGTGGAAAGATAATGAATATTGTGCTTTCCATCGGACTAAAGGCCACAAAACTAATGGATGCTTCCACTTGAAGCATACCATTCAAGAGTTGATAGATCAAGGGGACATCACGATCGATAAGCCTACCAGCAATAATGATCACATAGCATTTACAGAACCATTTCCACAACATGGCAAGGGAGTTTCCACTTCTCAGCCTAACATGGGGGCAAAAGTCAACTATGCCTACCCTGGAAACAATGCTGTCATCAATATGGTTGAACCATATCTCTCTAAGAGCTGCAATGTCATCACGATTGTACGAAGAGATAGAAATCATTCCTCAGCTAATGCGGTTACCAGATCACAAGCTCAGGCTCATCTGAAAGGACAAACACCAAGTTCATCTAATGTCCCTAAGATACCTTTCAATCTCACATCTGCTTCTAAACAGAAGGTTGCCTCGAAATCTTCCAATCCAAAGGATACAAGACCTACATCTTACAGCATCATCCAAAAACTCCAGCATACCAATGCCAAAATCTCTATGTTTGAGTTACTTCAAATATCTCCAACTCACAAAGATATCCTAGACAAAGCTTTGCTCGGCTCTAATGTTCCTGATGATCTAGATCTAGACAGGTTCCAGACTATGGTTGGTCATCTAACGTCTCCGCAATATATCTCTTTTTCAGAGGAAGATGACAACTCCCTAAGTCACCCACATAATCAGCCCTTGCACATAGAAGTCTTGATCCAAAACCGTCGAGTCAAACGTGTGTTGATAGATGGGGGTGCAGGCCTCAACATTTATTCTTACAGCTTAATCACACAGTTGGGATTCTCAGAGATGGCTATTGATCCTCGAAAGAAGATCACCATAAAAGCCTATGATGAACAAGAAGGAGCTTCTAAAGGCACCATTGTCTTACCTATCCAAGTGGGTCCGGTCATCAAAGATACCACATGTCAGGTGCTTGATCTACCATTGGCTTACAATATCCTTCTAGGGAGACCCTGGATCCATGAAATGCAAGCCATCCCTTCTATGTACCATCAATGCTTGAAATTTCCCTATGAAGGGGTAGAAGTTACTATCCCAGCAGATCTGAGTACAACTTGCAATACATTGAAGGAAATTGTCGATAAGCTTGTACCTAATAACAAAGATTCTTCCATCAAGCAACAAAATGTGGCTTCCACATCCAAGATGGAAGACATTGCTAAAGAGATCAATATCAAAGAAAACGGGATGGGAGAATACACTATAGAGCCAGTCTTGTCTCTGACATCTCTCCCTATCTCGCCCAAGTCATATGGACAATCTTTGAAGCAATCTAAATTAGAACCTAAGGAACCTATGGAAGCATACAAAAGAAATTTTGTGGCGGAGCAAGTCTCCAAACAAGAATTTGAAGAGGATGAAGCTGTGCTAGCATGGCTATATAAAGAGGATTCTGAATCTAAAATTGTTCAACCTAGTGAATCTATAGCACCTACAATCCCTTCTAATTCATATGGTCCAGGAAACAAATTGATAGCCAAGATGGGATATTCCGGTCAAGGACCTCTAGGAATCAGCGAAAAGGGTCTTGTGACACCCATTTCACATATTGGTAGAGCCAACAAAGATACTGGTGGCTTAGGGTTTAAGAAGAAACCCTATCATCTCAAAGGTGGTTGTTCTCATGTCATAGAACAAATTGCACCAGGAGAACCCCTTCTTAAGAAAGAAGAAACAGAACCCTCTGATGATGATTCAGATAGCTCTGAGCTTATCCCCTATGAAAAATTGCCTAAAGAGATCAAAGATCTTCTTGATGATAAAGATGATCCTATCAGAAGAATTAATGTAGTAGAAACATAAGAACCTACTGTAGCACAAGAGATGGTTGCACTACAAGAACCAGCCAATCTCGAAGGCAATCAAACTGATCAAGAAGAAGGGGGTAGTTATTCTGACACTGATTCCCATGAATATGAATTCAAGTCAGAAATTGAGGGTAATCCTTCTTGGGGTATTCATCCTGATTTCACACATTTTCTAAGATTTCCTAGAGATCCTGAATCAGAAGCTGAGTCAAATGACTATGAATGGGGTTCCATTCCAGAAGAAGATGAGCTTATAATAGAGAAATATATTGATGTTATTCACTAATATGTATCTCAACCCAACGTAGGTCTAGAGTGAAACAATGAACTTAACATGTCAGATTCACCTATGGCTGAAGAGGACTCCCATGATGATGTTGAGCCTATTCACGAATTGAACATTTTGAGCTATAATATCACCTTTGAACTTGAGCATCAAGTTAGGACCAATGATGACATATCCCCATCCATGAACACCATATCCCAAGCCTTTCCCGCTTTAACTATCCAACGCCCTGATCTTATCGACCAAACTTCCACAAACCCAAGCCATGGTGTTTACACCTTTTCCAGTGACTATGCCCTTGCTTGTTACCTCAATGCAGTCGAGCCTATGAGGACTTCCATCAGTGAACCGAGTGTTAGCATGACTGAGTCAGACATCAAATATCTTAGTCAAAAAAATAAAAAGAAAAAGAAAAAGAGTTTTGAGGGTGAAAACCACTTTGTGGCAGTCTTAGAACCTACAAAAGTAAAAAGAAAAGATGTATCTGAAGGTGAAAACCTGTCTAAGGCACCTAAGGATGAGATATTTGATGTCCTTCCGAGTCATTTACAGGATAGATCTCCAGTTCTGATTGAGCCAACTCAATCCATCAATTTGGGTACAATAGAGGAACCACAATTGGTACATGTAGCACAATCTCTATTAGAAGAAGAGAAACAAAAATTCACTACATTCTTATCAGAAAAAAAAAGATCAATTTTGCATGGAAATATTCAGATATGCCAGGATTGGATCCCAATCTCATTATGCACCATCTATCCATTGCTCTTGGAGTAAAACCAATCAAACAAAAACTGAGAAAGATGCATCCTCATGTTGCACTCTTAGTTAAAGCAGAACTAGAAAAACTCCTAAAAGCTGGATTAATCTGTGTCATAGACTATACTGAGTGGATCTCTAACATTGTACCTATTTCAAAACCAGATGGTTCAGTCAGAGTGTGCATGAACTTTAGAGATGTGAACAGAGCATGCCCTAAGGATGATTTTCCACTGCCTAACATTGATATGATAGTGGACATGACTGCGGGCTATGAAATGTATTCCTTAATGGATGGCTTTTCTGGGTACAACCAAATCAAAATTGTTCCAGAAGATCAAGAGAAAATAGCTTTCACATGTGCGTGGGGAACCTTCTATTGGAATGTTATGCCATTCGGACTCAAAAATGCTGGAGCTACATATCAAAGAGAAATGACATCTATTTTTCATGATATGATGCATAAAACAATGGAGGATTACGTGGATGATACCTTGGTGAAATCCATGATTAGAACTAAACATCTAAAGGACTTGAGCATGATCCTAGATAGAATGGAACAGTTTAGTCTCCGACTAAATCCTAAGAAGTGTGCTTTTGGTGTCACTTCTGGAAAGCTCTTAGGATACATAGTTTCAAAGAAAGGCATTGAAGTTGATCCGGCTAAAGTCAAGGCTATCATCGAGATGCAACCTCCCAAGAATATCAATCAAATGCGAACTTTGCAAGGGAGAGTGCAATCTATCAAGAGTTTCATATCACAGTTAGCTGACATATCACAACCTTTCACAAAGACATTACATAAAGGTGTGACCTTTGCATGGAATGAAGACTGTGCAAAGAATTTTGATCATATCAAGAATTATCTCTCGAATCCTCCTATCTTAATGCCTCCTATTCATGGGAAGCCATTAATATTATATGTCTCCGCAACAGATACATCACTGGGGGCATTGCTAGCACAGCATGATGAGAACAAAAAGGAAAGAGCCATCTACTATATAAGCAGAACATTGGTGGCGTATGAGAAGAACTACTCAATGATAGAGAAGGCATGTCTAGCTGTGATCTTTGCATCACAGAAACTGAGACACTATATGTTAGCTCATACCATGCATCTAGTAGCAAAAATTGATCCACTGAAATACCTACTAAGCAAGGCGGCCCTCACCGGTAGACTAGCTAAATGGGTCATGCTTCTAAGAGAATTTGACATTGAATATGTTGAAAGAAAAGCTATAAAAGGATAGGTCATTACTGATCAATTAGCTGAAGCACCACTATTTGATGATACACCCATGCAAATGGAATTTCTTGATTCCTCTATCATGCACTTCTCTTCTAGAGAATGGCAGTTATTCTTTGATGGCTCCTACACACAAAATGGATCTGGAGTAGGCATATTGTTCATCACTCCTCAAGGATACTCGATACCCAAAGCATTCAGACTAAAATTTCCTTGCACAAACAATATTGCTGAATATGAGGCACTTCTCAATGGTATGAAAATGGCAATACAATGGAGAGTTACAGAGATGCACATCCATGGAGACTCACAATTGGTTATCCATCAAGTCAATGATGTGTACCAAACCAAAGATGAAAAGCTCATTCCTTACAAGAGAATGGTAGATGATTTAAAGAAATACTTCATCTCTATCACATTTGAGCAAATACCCAGAATGGAGAATAAGGTTGCCGATGCAATGGCGACACTATCTACTCTCTTACAGCAGCTCGAACATGAACTACACTACAAGTTCCTGGTGGAAGCCCTATCCCATCCTACATATGACTCCCCTGAAACCCACATGATCTGCACCATTGTAGGTTATGACTCATCTCGCTACAAAAATCTATTCTCCAATCTCCATGACCAAATCATCCCTGAGTCCTTTAACCATTTTGAGAAATGAAACCTTATCTGATCCGCATCTCGATATGTCATCATTGGTAATGATCTGTACAAATGAGGTCTAGATGGTACACTGCTTAGATGTTTAGAACAGGAAGAGTCTCAACGTGCAGTAGAGGAAGTCCACGAGGGTATATGTGGGTCACACTCGAATGGTTTAACATTAGCTTGAAAACTTATTAGGGCAGGGTACTATTGGCCTGAAATGGAGAAAGAGGCTATTAAATTTGCTAAAAATTGTCAACAGTGTCAAGTACATGGCAACTTGATTCATGCTCCAGGGAGAGATCTGATTCCCTTTACTACACAATGGCCTTTTCAACAATGGGCATTTGATCTCATAGGTGCTATCCATCCACACTCTTCTAATGGACATACCCATATAATCACAGCCACAAATTATTTTACAAAATGGGTAGAAGCAGTTCCTCTAACACAAGCAATGGGGAAACAGATCTCTATGTTCATCCTGAACTACATCATTTGCAAATATGGGATCCCTCACTCTATAATCACAGATAACGGGGGATGATTCAAAAATAAAGATCTAGATAACTTATGTGCCAAATTCAAGATTACTCAACATTGGTCATCTATCTACTATCCTCAAGGGAATGGACAAGCTGAAGCTTCAAAGAAAAATCTCTTGAAAATCTTGCATAGAACGGTGAATAAAACAGGAAGAGACTGGCATCTGATGATCAATCCAGCTCTCTGGGCCTACAGAACTAGTATCAAAATGCCTACTGGGGCTACACCATTCACTTTAGTTTATGGGTCTGAAGCGGTACTACCTATTGAGGTTGAAATCCCATCACTCAGAATCAGAATGCATGGACTTGTCACTGATGAAGACTACAGAGTGTCTAGGTTACAAGAACTTGAATTACTAGATGAATGCAGGCAAGTAGCGTATGATCATCTCAGAGTGTATCAGAAAAGAATGTCTAGAGGCTACAACAAGAAAGTCAGACATAGAGAATTTCAGGTTGGCGATCTAGTGTTGAGAGAAAATCCTAAAAATCAATCACATCAAGAATGCAAGGGGAAGTTTGAACCCAACTAGCTGGGTCCCTTTGTCATTACTGCTACTTTTGGCTCTGGTGCTTATCAACTCTCAACGATGGAAGGAGAACAGCTCCGTGAACCAATCAACATTCTCCATCTGAAGAAATTCTACGCCTAAGGCATTCAGTCTATGGTAAAATGTCCTGAAAAAAATCATAAAAATCAGAAAAGGTCCTGAAAAAATGAACATCTTGGTGAAAACCTAGCAATAGGCATCTTGATGATTCACAAAAAAATATCAAAAAAATATCAAAAATAAAAAAAAAATTGAAAAAATGAAAAATGCAAAAAAAAATTAAAAAAAAGAAAAGTGCCTTGGTGAAAACTTGGAAACAGGCGCCTTGGTAGCAAAAATAGAATCTCTACCAAGATGGTGAAAACCCGGCAAACGGGTGCCACTTGTTCAAAATGCTCCATCTATCAGCACAATCTTGGTCTTTCCCAGCTTTCAGTCTTGCTTTAGTTTGTACATATCTCCCGGTTTGTTTCAACATTTCCAGTTTTCAATAAGTCAGTCTGTACACCAATCAGCTTGCGCGTCTGTATCCTATCAATGTTCAAACTTGGGGGCAATCAATGTCATATCTTATGGCCTCCAGTGTATCTTAGACATATCATATCCAGTCAGAGTCCTTTGAAGCTTCATTTGAGTCAGTCAAGTCTGTCTTGTCTCCAAAAAGGATTTTGCATCTACAACAATGCAATCAAGCATCAAAACTCAACTAAAAACAATCTGTGCTTTTACATGCTTTTATCTCCTTGTATGCTTACTGATTCGCATTGAGATTTTTTCATATTGTGTCCCTTCGAGCTCTTCGATGATGTCCTTTATAGGATTTAGAGAGTGATGACTGGGGGCATAATCTTTTCTTTGTTTTCTGCTTGTATGTGAAAATCTAACAACTTTGGAAATTCTGGATTGAAATGGTGTCCGACTATAAGAGCCTCTATCTCAAATTGGATGCCCATGCATACCTCGACCATTGATACCCAGAAAATTCAAGGAAGTTTGATCTAACTATTATCTTTTTGAAGTAAGTTCTTTCTCCTACTGTGGAACGCGATCTTGCCTAAGGAGGTGAATGATAAAGGGTCACTACGGGTAATTCACACTGGATTTAGAATGATCTTTTGATTGTTTGATGTGTATGTTAAATGCAAGGCATATTCAGGTCATCACGACATTTATGTTTTGATGCTTATACAAATTGCTATATCAAAATGGACATGATATTCAGGTCATCCTGGCATTTGTGCCTTGGTGCTTATATCTACTCTGACATTCCGAAAATAAAATCAATATTCATATGTCCATGGTTGTATAACCAGTGGGTGTTGTATTGATTCTTGCACATACAAATCGATATTCATATGTCTATGGTTTCATGGCTAGTGGGCATTGTATTGATTTATCCGGTTACCTAAAAGTTCAATGATGATAACAAATTGACATATGATCAGTGACTAGGTCCTAGGTCTTAGGTTGCATTTCATTTTGCATGTCCCATTGCATTTTGCATGTTTGCATGATCTCACAATGATTAAACGAACTTCAATGCTTAAATGATTCTTCAAATCGCATCTTCAAGTCTAACAAGAACTGAATCCCACACGAAGGTTCCTCCAATGAAATAGCAAGTAGAATCCTTTTTCGGGATCAAAATTCAAATCTGAGATCATTCATATTATTAACTGCTTGCATATTCGACCTTCTATCATCACAGAAATCCAGTATTCAACTTAACTGGTTATCTAACATCAAACTATCAAAATTTCAACTTGGTCAACCATGGTCAACTCATGGTCAAACCTAGTCAAACTTGGTCTTTTGGGACCTTCCAACGATGCAGAATGTGTTCTTGAATGTGTTTCACCACACTTCTCAAATCAATTAACATGCTTCTAAACTATAACGCTGACTTTTCTTGTCAAATTTCAATTTTAATCCCGAAGGGGGCATGGTATTGTACATCATTCAAAGTCTGTCAATCAAATCTATCAATATCTTTCATCAGTGATCAAGACAACAATCATGTCTAGTCGTTGATTCATCAAAAGTCCTCATCGCTCGTGGCAAATCTATCATCACTTGGGGCATATCAGATTCATCGATCCATATCAATCTGGTATTCTCTTAATCTTGTAAACTGTATCAGTTTTTGCAACCATTAGATCATAGTGTTCTTTCCTTGGTTCTTCGACAACTGAAGGGTTCAGATGTGATACCTACTAGTTCTGCTAAGACAATCGAGTCTAGAATGGGTCACTCACTTCTTATCAATCCTAAGGTTTGGAATCAGGCGTTTTGACACTTTTTTGCAATCATAGGTTCATTTGCTGCTATAGTGAACATTATCTTTGGTCATTCAGGACCTATTATCTCCATATCAATTCAATATCAATCAGCTTCTATCTCATATCAATTATCAATTTCAAACATCAGTTTCATATCTCTATCAAACACAGACTGTCTTTGAACCACTGCGCTTCGCACAGTAATTCAAAGAGGGGCAAAATGTAATACCCCAAAAATGGGCTATATTTTCATTAATCTCCTACATCATCAAATCGAATGAAATTGACATCAAAGTCCTAACCTAAGGCACATCTAAACATCATCGAATCCTAATTGATTATCTTAAAATTCTGCATCAGGGAATATTCTTAGTAATATTCCTAATCATCATAATTATCTTTAATTTTATAATTATTTGGCAATAAATCACATTTATCCTAAAGTTTGATTAATTGAATATTTTCATATTTAATTAATTAGATTTAATATTTGCCACTTAATTGTGTAATTAAATTTAATTATATCTATTATTAATTGTATTATTTAATTTTGACAATAAATCAAAATATCATATGAATAATTGATTAAATTCTTATTTAATTAATTAAAGCAAGTTGTTATTATTTAATAATATAGTTTTTAATAAAAGTTTGATTAAATAATTGATTAACCCATAAATCAATTGTTTTATTTTTAAAAGCAATTAAGTTGGAAATAAATCACTTTATTATTAAATTAATTCATAAATAAAACATGCACAATCATAAAAGCAAACAACTATCAATTATCAATTAAAGCTAAACTCTATTTTGAGTTAAAGCTTAGCTTTTGCATATTTTTGTGACTTAATTATCTGTTATTATCAGATAACTCAAAAATCAAGCTGAGTTATTTGAGTGATTTATGGCTTTTATCCATGCACCTCCAAAGCCCTGGATTTCTATAAAAACAAGGCTCAGCTCTTCATAATTCATCTCTCAATCATCTCGCAAATTGCAAACTTACTCTACAAGAATCATAGCATATCAGATTTGGAGAATTTGCACAATTGGAGCTTGAAAGAATCAACTTGCGAATTCAAAGCTTTATGAGATCAATTTCAATTGCATAGTTTTTATATCTTAGCATAGAATTTCATAGTTTTCATATCATTGTTAGAATCTTCATTGTTAGATCATTTAGCATTCATTTCATATTAGTTTTCAATAGCATTCATAGATTCATATCAGTTTATCATTCTTATTGCATAGAAAATATCAAAAATATAGATTAATTGCATTCAATCTCATATCTAGATCAATTGCATTCAAATCCTTCGTTTAGGTGTCGTCTAGGTCACTGATCTCAATTACAATCTGAGAACATCAATCTCGCACCTATTAGAAGGCAGTAAATCACTTAGTTAGATTAGATTTCAATTTTGCACGATTTTGATTATAGCTAACCTCTAATGTTTTACTGAAGTGTTGTGTCTATAGATCAGGTACAAAATTCACACACACACATAGAAGCTACTTCACAAGGACTCAAACTTTCCCTAATCAAACCCCTCTCAAGTGATTCTTCCACTTGTCTATTCAACTCAGTATTTTCATTAGGTGTCAACCTATGTGGTGCTTTATTAGGCAAACTAGCTCCAGGTATCAAATCCATACAGTGAATTATACTTCTCATAGGAAGTAAACCATCAGGTACATTATCATAAATGATGTCATGAAATTAAATTAACAAAGGTTTAACCTCGGGTGCATGTTCTAACTCATCTTGTTTCTCATTTTTCCTTGGAATTATAGAAAAAAAAACATTTTGTTCTTTCATTTCTCTTGCAAACTTTTTACCCTCAACCAAGCATACTCTGATTGTATTACAGTGACCTTCATCAATCTTTTCTACTAAAGGAAATAATACTTATTTCTTTCCATCCATCCAAATAGTATATTGATTTAATCTACCATCATGCAAAGATTTCCTGTCATATTACCAAGGTCTACCCAAAAGAATATGACAAAAATCCATAGGCATAATATCACATGAGACTTCATCATCATAATTCCCAATTTTGAATTTAACAAGGCATTGTTCACTTACAAGTAGTTTATGCTCCTTATGGATCCAAGAAATATGGTAAGGCTTAGGATGTCTCAATCTCTCTAACTGAAATTTTTTAACCAACTCTTCGGATGTCAAATTATCATAACTTCCACTATCAATGATTACCTTGTAACATTTGTCAGTGATCTTACATCTGGTTCTGAACAAACGTTTCCTTAGAATAGGTTCCTTGTCAGCTTCTTCATTCCACAAGATCCTTCTTAGCATCAAGTTTTCACCATGTTCAAGTTCATTAGATAATTCCTCAACTTCCTCACAAGCCATATTGTTTATGTCGTTACCTCCAATCTTCTTTCCAGAGTAAGTAAATTCAAAGGCTCTATTTCCTTCTTCACCACATTTGTAACAAGTACCTCTAAACCAAGATTTCTCTTCTCTTTTCCCTCTATTATTATTCCTAGAGTAACTTGTATAGCTACCTCTAGAGTAATTATCTCTTCTACTAGCAGGTTCATTTTTCCATCCTTTATCTTGTACTACATTATCAAATCTACTACTTTCTCCATAAGTTCTTCCTCTACTTCTCTGAAATCTGCCACCTCTCCCCTCTATCTTTGATCATGTATTTTTGTTAATCGCTCTTCCACCTTCAAAGAAAATTGGTATGCTTCTTCCAAACTATATATTTTAAGATAACGGATCTCATCTTGAATCGATGTCCTCAGATGATTTAGGTATCTAGCCACCTTCTTAACTTCATCATCCACATGTCCAGATCTAATATCTAACTTGTAAAATTCCTCAGTATATTCTTTCACACTCATGTCCCTTTGTCTCAAATTTTTCATTTTTCTCATCAAAATAACTTGGTAATCAGCTAGAATAAACTGCTTCTTCACCTTTCCAAGCATCTTCATCCATGTCTTGATCTTTTCTTTTCCTCTCTTATGTCTCTCAGTTTGCAAATGATCCCACCAAAGAGATGCATGACCTTTCAACTTTGTGACTACTATCTTAACCTTCTTATTATTAGGAGTAACTTCATACTCAAAGTATTTATCCATCTCAGAGATCCAATCTAAAAGTGCATCAGTCTCAAGTCTTCCATCATAGCAAGTAGCTTCAACCGCAGGTCTAGAGTTAGCCTTAGAAAAAAATCTCAAAATTCTTTCCTCATCCTGCTCAATTTTAGGTTTAGGATTAGGTGCTACCTCTTCTTCATCACTAACATCTTCAATATTTGTGCCTCTTCTTTGGGTTGTCTCTATAGCTTCAAGCCTAGTTGCAATCTTCTTTAACATATCAGTTATAGCATTATCATTTCCTCTACCACAAACCATCTTGGAAATTAGGTTCCTGCAAGATCGTAACCTTCTATAAGTTATAGGTCAGATCTAAAATCTTCCACCCTACAACCAATCCAATAAGGATCTCCATGATCCAATCCACAAGAAAGAAAGAACTCTGATACCACCTGATGCAGGGGCAAGGAAGGTTCAAAGAAGATTTGATACAACTTGAACCAACAAACAAGCCCTGTTCAGAGTTACACATGGAAGCAATATATAATTCACATGAAATAGTGAAAACACAATGTATATGAGGCAAGGCAACTGACAACCACACTGGTACAATTATTATAAATCCTTCAACATACCCGATTGTGAGGCCTTCCAAGTTTTGGAATTATACAAAGAAATTTAGAATTCAGAATTATAGCTCACATCCTATCTCTCTCCAATGATTCATCTACTCATCTACCTCCTACACTCCCTCTACATCAACCCAAGCTTCAAATATAGAGCCAGCAAAGCCACAAGTCATCTAGTCAGGCATTTAATTACATTATAGGTCCAACCTGGAAGAGTAAACCAAAACTAAGGACCCTCTGAGGAAAGGCTTATTCAAAATTAGATGTAAATTTGTTGGAAAGTGTTGCAAGGTGATCATTGAAAGTGGAAGTTTAGATAATTTGGCATCAGAAGAGTTGGTTACAAATTTGTAGTCACCAAGGATGAAGCACCCTAAACCATATTAGATTGATTGGATCAAGGATGAGCATGATATTTTGGTAAGTGAACACTTTCCTGTGAAATTTAAGATTGGAAACTATCATGATGAAGTTCTTTGTGATATTATGTTGATGGATTTTTGTCATATCTTGTTGGGTAGACCGTGGTAGTATGATAGACAAGATATACATGATGGTAGATTGAATTTAGGTATACTATTGTGTCTAATTGGAAGAAAAAAGGTTTGTTATCTCTAGCAGAATAATTTAAGAGTGAGAATTTCACTACTATTAGAGTTTTATTTCTTGACTCAATATAGTTCATAAAGGGTTTGAAGAAGAATGATGTGTGCTATGCATTGGTTCCTTATAGAGAGGTTGTGAAGAAAAAAGTTGATTCACTGATTGAGGTTAAAGAGTTGTTGATAGAATTTCAAGATATCATCTCAGATAATGTACCTAATGGGTTACCTCCTGTTAGAAGTATTAGTCATTGCATGGATATGATATTGGTAGATAGCTTACCTAATAAGGAACCTCACTGGTTGACACCTATAGAAAATAAAGAGTTGAATAGGCAAGTTCAGGAATTGTTGTAGAAGGGATTGATCATAAAAAGTTTGATTCTATGTGCAGTACCAGCTATGTTGGCACCTAAGAAGAATGGAGAATGGAGAATGTGTACCAATTCAAGAGCTATAAATAGGATCATTGTGACATATCAATTTCCATTTCCTAGGATCGATGATATATATCATGGGTAGTTTGAGTGGAGAAAATTATTTTACCAAGATTGATTTAAAGAGTGGCTATGATCATATTATAATTAGAGAAGGAGATGAATGGAAGACTACTTTTAAGACAAGAGAAGGTTTGTATGAGTGGTTGGTTATGTCTTTTGGTTTGACTAATGCACCTAGTACTTTTATGAAGTTTGTGAATGATCTTTTGAAGAAATTATTGGGTAAGTTTGTGATTGTTTACTTGGATGACATTCTGACATTTAGTAACAATAAGGAAGATCAATTTTTGCATCTAAGACAAGTATTCCAAATGTTGAAAGAGTAGATTTTTTTGAATAAATCAAAGAAATTTTCTTTCATGAAGGAAGAGATAGTGTATTTTGGTTTTGTGATTTCAACTAAAGCTTTTAAGATGGATCCTAAGAAAGTTGAAGCAATTTTGGAATGGCCTACACTTGTGAATGCTAGTAAGGTCAGATCTTTTCATGGATTGGAAAGGTTCTATTGGAAGTTCATAAGGAATTTTAGTTCTATTTGTAATGCTATGACAAATACAATGAAAGGAGAAAATAAAGATTTTAAGTCGACACATGGAGTTGAAAGAAATTTTGAAACCTTGAAATAGAAGGTAGCTAAATTATTGGTACTAGCTTTACCCAATTTCTCTAAGGTATTTCAAGTTGATTTTGATGTAAGTAGAAGAGCAATAGGAGCAGTATTGAGTCAAGAAGGTAAACATGTTGCTTTTTATAGTGATAAATTGAATGGTACTAAGAGGAAGTACTCACTATGCGATCAATAATTTTATGCTATTGTTTAAGCTTTGAAGAAGTGGAGACATTATTTGATGCCTAAGGAATTTTTGTTGTATACCGATCATAAAGCCTTGCAATATTTGGGTGGTTAGAATAAGTTGAATCAGAGACATATGAAGTGGGTTACATACTTGTAGAATTTTACTTTTGTGGTCAAGCATAGAAGTGGATTGTCAAATAGGGTTGTAGATTCATTGAGAAGAATAAGTTTATTGACTGAAATGAGAATTGAGGTACTTGGTTTTCATGATTTGAATTTTTTTGCATGAAAATGATCCTGATTTTGTAGAACCTTGGAAATTATGTAAGGAACCGACCACAGATAATCAGACTGAGTGGGTTGAGTACTTCATTCAAGAAGGTGTGTTATTTAAAGGCATTCAATTACATATACCAAGAGGATCTATGAGAGAAAATCTAATCAAGGAGAAACATAGTGGAGGATTTGTATGATATTTTGGTATTGATAAAATAGTGAGTCTGATTAAGGAGAAATAATTTTAGCCTTATTTGTATAAGGATGTTCAAAAATAGTTTAGAAGTTGTAGGATTTTTCAAGTTTCTAAGAGAGTAAGTCAAAATACAAGGTTGTACACACTTTTACCTATTCCTAGTAGACCTTGGGAAGACATTAGCATGGATTATGTTCTTAATTTACTGAAGACACAAAGAGGTAATGATTATATTTTTGTTGTGGTAGATATATTTTCAAAGATGTCACATTTCATTCCTTGTAGGAAAATATCAGATGTTGTTCATATAGCTTATCTATTCTTCACAAGACTTTTGAGATTGCATGGGTTGCCTAAGATGGTTGTTTTTGACTAGGATAGTAAGTTTATGGGATACTTTTGGAAAACACTTTGGAAGAAGATGGATACCAATTTGAAGTTTAGATCTACATTTCATCCAAAAACTAATGTGCAAAAAGAATATGTGAATAGGAGTTTGGGTAATTTATTGAGATGTCTTCTTGGAGATAAACCTGGAAATTGGAATTTGGTTTTGGCACAAGCAAAGTTTATATATAAAAATTCATTGAGCTAGAGTACAGATAAAACACCTTTAGAGATTCTTACTAGTATGCATCCTAAAGGGATATTAGATTTGAAAGATCTTGGCATAGAAGAGAAGAGAATGGATGAAGAAAATGGATATTGTGAATTAATGAAGACTTTCCTTGATGAAGTATAATTTGGAACATGGTAATCATAAATATAAGAATTTACAACTTACCGATCTAGGAGACATAAGAATTTTAAAGTGTTACTCCTAAGAGCATTAAGATTTTTCATCGGTGTCATTCAATCATATAGTCAGTCAAGGAGACAATACATGACATTCGGTCAACACGTAGAGCCTAGACACTGAGAAGGATACAAGGCAAAACACTATGATAACTGAATATATTTTTGACTGAGTACTCATACCGAGCCAGATGATTACTGAGTACTGAGCATCATAGTCATCAAGAATTCATATGTACCTATCATTAATAAAATACTGAGTGATGAATGCAGTGTACACCAAGTGAAACAAGAAATGACATAGAAATTTGTAATGGTACAAACTACAAGGTAAACAGTTTACACAATCAAAAAATAGTTTACCAAGATCAAGATGAAATTTCATATGGATGCAATCATTTAATGATTGATGATTCCTATGTAAAGATGATCTAGGTTAATCATTTGAACCATTGATGTTAGGTTTTCTAAGATAGTATCAAAACCCTAATTATGTCAAATCACTTTGATAATATGTCATTTTGACAAGTATCACACATGAAGTAACTTCCATTTTGTGAGACATCTGAAGATCTAATAGGGTTAAGTTTGAAGCATTGATAGAGTATACATTTTATCATAAATAGAAGGCTATCGAGAAGTATTCAGAGAAGAGATAAATCACATTGAGGTGATAAAAGATAAGTACATATCAGATATGATATCATGAAAGATTAGTTGCTATCTATAGAAAAAATTTACTATTACTTTTTAACCATTGTAGAAAACCTTAAATCTCTTAACAGACTAGACTTGACAGTCTTTTTGTAAAATCTCGTAACCAAGTGCACACTTATTTGTGTTGCTAAAATCTTCTAACCAGGTAGATCTAGCTGATATTATTATTACTCCTAACAGGGTAAGATCACTAGAAGTGATCAAATCTTTGTAGCCTTAATCGAAAACTTTATTTACTGTAGTATTGAATCTTTGTGGGTTCCATCCCGATTGCATTTTTTACCTTCTAGCAAGGGTTTTTGCGATACCAAAATACATGTATTATATTTATGAAGTTTCATGTTTCCATATTTGATTAGATTACATGAATTTACATTTTAGCTATGTTATTGGATGTATGGTGAGTGCAAATGATACAGTCGGTTAATGAATTACATGTTTACAAGGATTCAATTGAAAGTTTTTAAGGGTACTAATTCACCCCTCCCCTCTTAGTACACACCTTTCCATAATTCAAACAATTGGTATCAGAGCTAGTTCTCTTGTTGAGGAAATTTAATCATTGAAGAGAAATGATCTTAAGGATGGAAAGGTATAAGCTTGACAAGACTATTAAAAAACATAAACTGTAGATTCAGATTCTTATAGAATAATTCAAGGAAGCAAAAGAAAAATTGAGTTACTAATCAAAAGGAAGGAATTGGCATTTCAGCTCAATGAGACTGATTATCAGGAAGAAGAGATATAGGATCCATTTGAAGGATCTGGAAGTATATATGATGAATCTGAAGGAACCATATCAGATCTATCTAAAAAGAATCAACATCTTACTAATCAAGTGAAAGCACTACAAATCAGTGAATAGATTCAAATGGTAAGAATGATTGATGTAATGAACAATACAAGACAGGCTAAACAAGAAATAGATTTGTCTATTGAACATAGAAGACAAATGACTAAAAAGCTAGAAGAAAAGGAATCTAAAATATTGAGACTTACCAAGCATCATTTTGAAATTTCCAATCAGATGGTTGTCATGAGTCAGGAAGTCAACCGAGTAAATAGTGAACTTACTAGAAAATTGGAAGACATTGGTGAATTGAGAAAAAAAAAATGAAAGAATGAAAAATGAAGTGAAGATTCAACAATAGCATAATGAGATGATAAAGAAATTTGAAGAAAGTACTAAAAGAATGGATGAATTTCTAAACAGTCAAAGAAGACTTGACAACACTAAAAGATTAGGTTATACCGAGAAGGGAGAGTCATCAAGACAAGTTGAACAAAAGAATACCCATGAAAATCCAAGGCCAAAGAAGCTCTCATTCTATCACTATGGAAAACTAGGTCACACATCAAATGTTTGTAAAAGAAAAGAAAAATGTATTCCTAAATCTACTCCTAAATTTGATGGTTATTGTTATAATTGAAAAAAGTATGGACATCAAGCACATGAGTGTAGATCAAAGCTGAATAAGTCACCTAAGAAACATTACATGGAAAAGTATTGGTGTACTTGCAACATGCATGGACATATATCACAGGAATGTAGGACAAAGATGAAATAATTATAGAAACCAAATGGATAAAACAAGACATATCAACCGAGAAGACAAGGTAATGCATATACTTGGGATTACAACACTTGGCCTAGTTGTACAACATATGGTAGATATGGACATATAGCAAAAAAATTGCATGGGGATGCACTGGAGAGGAAGATCTTGAAATTTGACAAATTCTAGTATGGCATGTTTGCACTATCACAAGGTCGGTCATTTAAGTAGAGACTATAGAGACTGAGAACTAGAGGTGAATGTTGATACAAATGAGAACACCATTGAAGAAATCATGATGATAAGGAACCAAATGTAGAGAAGAGAAACATATGACAATGTTGGAACAAGAAAAATAGTCGGTGACACCTCATCCTTTGGATTGGGTGATCTCACCACCTCCACCTAATAAATTCAAGTAAGTATGGAACTGAATTTCAATAAGTTATATCTTACAATAATTCCTTATATCTATAGAATGATTACCAAATCAGCATGAAATAAGATGCACTAGGGTATCATATGTTTTGAGCATGAAATGTGTATAGTTGTTAAACGCATGATTGAGTGAAAGTTTGTTAGTTGGTGAAAGTATAAATGATAACCAAGTTGAAGAATCAATCAAGCAATGTTTAGTGTTAACCGAGATGAAGTTTCAAAGAGATAACCAAATGCCTTTGTATTAATTGAGTTATGGTAGGTGAAGCATTTATTGCAAAACTTTGAGCGGGAAAAGGATTTTTAGGTATAAATAAGTATTAAAGCAAGTCATTTCTTCACATAGAAAACCAGAATAGACCAAAGTGATTCAAGAAAATTTGAGCAAAGATTTTTTCAAGCACTTAATAGAGATTTAAGAAGATCACAAGCTGTTTGATATCATTTCAAGTAAGTTCTTAGTGAACCAAGTTATTTTCTTGAAGTTTTTATGAAGCCCTAAATCTGTTAAAACAATGTCATCCTCATCAAATTCTATGAAATCCAAGACTGATAGTGAAAAGAAGGTCACATTGATTAAGTCCTTGACCTACAAAGAACCCAGATATAAATTGCACCCTAAGATTGCATCACAAGTTGATCAAACAAGCACATTTTTTAGCATACCGCGTAGGGTTTTATTGGTTCAGGATATATGAGCCTATATTCACTTCAAGTTGAGTGAAATCAAAGATTTCAAAATTCAATCTACATATCGAGAACTATGTCGGGATGGAAAGCTAAAGGTTGATCACACACAACTAGAAACAAAGGTCTGGCTAATACCCTTCATTCTCCAAAGGAGTTTAAGACTGAATGGACTAGGGTTGTGCTAAGATGAGTTCACAAAGGCAAGATGTGGTTGGATGAATTGATCAGAATCACTAAGGATGTTATCCACATGGTTACCAGTTACCCAACAAGTGATAAGGAAAATTCCCTAAGGCACCCACCGAGAACAGAGACAGAAAAACTAACAGGAGCTGAGTGGGATGGTAGGGGCATGAAGATTACCACAATCACTAATTTGGAAACCAAATTTGGAGCCTATGTAATTGCATAAAAAATATTTCAATCAAGTAGGCCCAAATGTGTTCCATGTGGAGAAGTGGACTTAACATACAAAATTGTCAATAAAGGCTTACAATTATACCTCGACGAGCTACTACTGAAGCAACTTGAGGAGAATATGAGGACTATCCATGTTGCAAAGACCAAAACTTGTAAGTTTGGTTCACTTCTTGTATGTACATTTTTCTAATTACAAAACTATTTCCCATTAGTCGGTAATGTTGAATGGGATATCAACCAACCGATCATAATAAAAATCGGCGAATTCATCAATAACTTAGGTCAAAATTTTGAGGCTGTGATGGATGATTATTTTCAAAATTTCAAAGAGAGAATGCACAAAGGGAGCAGTATACCTGCACAATTGGTTGAAAAGCACAAGGAAGATTTTTTTTTCTATTGGACATCAACACCACATTGATTAAGGTAGTTGAGCCAAGGATTTCATGGCTACCTCCAATGGGATATGAATTTGATATTGATTGAGCCTCTAGGTCAATAAAGGAACTATTGGACAAGCCCAAAGACCCCAAAGCTACTAGGTTTAGAACCTATGAAGAAGCTAAGTTGAGAATAAAAATGGACTTAGTCAGAGAAAATATTAGCGGAAAATCCAAGAAAATGATGGACACCGTGACTAAGAAATTAGGTGAAGAGGAAGAGGAAGCAGTAGAGAAGCCAATTGAAGAAGAAAATGAGGAATAATTTCTGATCGGTAATAGTGAGCATGAAGATGAGACCGAGTTAGATAAAGAACTACAAGTTTCATCAGTGAAGGAAAAAGGGAAGATAAAACAAGTAGAGACTCCTACCCGAGCGAGGACAAGATCCTCTATAGGTGTTTCTCCACCCCTAAAATGAGGAATTGCAAAAATTACAAGGCCTACACTTACAAAGACATATCAAAAGAAGAAGAGAGGTGCACAAGCCACCACTGAGAAACCTAAGAAGAAGAGGAAGCTCATAACATGTAAGGATGATATCGACTCTGAAGAATAAGATACCAGTCAATTCAAAGTTGTTGTAACTAAAAATCAATCAGTTGATGAGCTAGTAGAGAATATAAATTAAACAAGTAGACTAGCTAACCCTAAAATGAGTCGGTTTGTACATATGTCAATAGAGGATTAGTAAAAGATAGAAGAGGCAATCATCAGCATGATGATTAAGTTTAGAAGGTTACCAGTGGAATTTTCAAATTACATTCCTAAGGACCTATATGAGAAAGTATCAACAAGATGGACCTATGCCTTGCATATTGGAAAGAAAATGAACGCTCATTAATTTTGGCAATGTTAACTCTATCAGTTACTGAGATTGCAGACATGATGAAATAGGATGGACTAGATTTTTTATGAAAATAAAAGTATTAAGTATATTGCAAGGAAAACTTGAATAAGTAGATGAAGACAGTAAAGTTTTATGGACAAAAAATTTGGATTCAAAGGCCGAAGTAGACAAAATTCCACTAGAAATAATCCCCAAGCAAAATGTAAAAGGTAAAGGAAAAGGGGTACACAAATGATGTAGATATTTCTAATAAAGAGCCTATTCACATATCTGATACTGAACTACAATATGATGAAACATACATCAAAGACTTTTATCCGGCAGGTTATACTGAAGAAGAAAAATATGATACTCCCAAGTAGCTAGTAACAACTGGGAATGTTGAAGTAAAAATAGAAGATATCACCGATGGAGATCCCGATGATAAAAAAAGGATGATGAAGATATCACCATTTTTGTAGAAAACACTGAGGAAGAAAGATCTATTGAGGTAGTAGAAACAAATATATTGGGTAACTTACCTATATTAGTGCAAACCACTGATATTTCCACTCAAGGGAAGCCTGAGGAATAGACACCTGAGTAACAAAAGGACACCACTGAAGGATAGGGTGAAGAAGGATAGAAGGAGACAAATGAGCCTAAAAGAAAAGAGGTAGAAAATAAAGTAACTAAAATTGAGACAAATATAGGTATTTCTACAACTGACACAAGGCCATAAGCCCAAGGACCTCGGACTGAGGGAACAATCAAAGGGAAAGACAAGGAGGAAAGTGTGTCAAACAAGAAAGAAACATCTAATCCAAAGACCAAAGCTCTAGTACCTTATGGGAAATATCCCACATCAAGCACTTAGGAGAAGAAGAAAGAGAAGAAACATGATAAGGGTCTAGTCACTTTAGATGAGATTATTGAAATTCATTTATGTGACCCAAGAACCCTAGACCTGAAAGCACTTAGAAGATATGGAGAATTGTGCACAAGGAAGGTTGCACAAGAAAAGATAATACATAAATTAAGCATAAGAAAGTCTTAGCAGATGTTAGAGAGATTTTGATGCAAGTAGTCCCTGATATCAATGTTGATGAGGCAACTCCCATCATTGATCAACTTGCCACTCTAACCACTCATATAAAATCTATGAATATAGATTTTAAAAAGAGAATTGAAGAGAGAACATGCAAAGATACAACTTAAGCTAGTAGAGAAAATCAGCCAAGAAGTGGAAGTAAATAAGGTAAAACTATCTGAGGTAATAACTGAGTTAGACAGTATAATTCAACAGGTTATTAAAATTTTGCAAAAACTATGCACTATAGACTCTTTAACTACTGAGGTTAGTGAAAATATAAATAAATTAGATGAATATTTAAAGGATATTTCAAATAGTCTGATAACCAAGCCAAATGCATTTTATGAGCATTATGCCAAAGTTACACGAATCCAATGGTTAAGACTAGAATTGAGGAAAGAAGAGGATAAAATAAGAGAACAAGTAACATAGCTATAGGTGGAGTTACTTCGACACTTAAAGGTCATGAAAAAGAATGTGAATAAGGAAAAAGAGTTGGTTTCCACCCCTGAGATATCAGTTATAGAAAACATTTTTGATATGCATGCAAAAGTCAGTTTAGAGAAGATTGCTCTTGAGAATCTCAAAGAGGAATGGGAAAACCTCTTGACCACTCTATAGAAAACCCATCAGAACATATTTGACAAATTTTACATACATTGTTGGCATTAATTTCAAAAAAGGGTGAAATATATGTATATATATTCTTGTATGTACTTTACAACGCATGTCCAAAGGGGGAGTTCACACAGTTCACATATTTTTGGTTTACAAAATTTTCATGTCCAAATTTCATAGTCGACATATACATAATATTTTTGATACTAATTCCAAAGGGGAAGAATGTTACTCCTAAGAGCATTAAGAGTTTTCATTAGTATCATTCAATCATACAGTCAGTAAAGGAGATAGTACCAGACAATCGGTCAACACACAGAGCCTAGACATCAAGAAGGATACAAGGCATAACACTATGATAACCGAATATAGTTTTGACTGAGTACTCATACTAAGCCAGATGAGCATTCATATGTACCAAGCATCAGTAAATACCGAGTGATGAATGCAGTGTACACTGAGTGAAACAAGAAATGACATAGCAGTTTGTAATGGCACAAACTACAAGGTAAATTGTTTACACTGATCAAAAAATGGTTTACCAAGATTGAGATGAAATTTAATATGGATGTAATCATTTAATGATTGGTGCTTCCTATGTAAAGATGATCTAGGTTAATCATTTTAACCATTGATCTTAGGTTTTATAAGATAATATCAAAACCCTAATTAGGTCAAATCACTTTGATATAAATATTGTATAGATGTCATTTTGACAAGTATCACACATGAAGTAGCCTCCATTTTGGGAGACATCTAAAGATCTAGCAGGGTTAATTTTGAAGCATTGACAGAGTATACAGTTTATCAGAAACAAAAGGTTAACAATAAGTATTTAGAGAAGAGATCAATCATATTGAGGTGATAACATATAAGTACATATCATATCTGATATTAGGCAAGATTAGTTTCTATCTATAGATCAATTTTACTGTTAATTTTTAACCATTGTAGCAGACCTTAAATCTCTTAACAGAGTAGAATTGATAGTCTTTTTGTAAAATCTCTTAACCAAATGCACACTTAATTATGTTTCTAGAATCCTCTAACCAGGTAGATCTAGTTGATCTTATTGTTACTCCTAACAGGGTAAGATCACCGGAAGTGATCAAATCTTTGTAGCCTTAACCGACAACTTTATTTACTATAGTAGTGAAGCTTTGTGGGTTCCATACCAACAAAAATTTTTACCTCCTATCAAGGGTTTGTGCGATACCGAAATACATGTGTTATGTGTATGAAGTTTCATGTTTGCATATTTGATTAGATTACAGGCATTTACATTTTAGATATTTTATTTGATGTATGGTGAATTCAAATGATACAATCGATTAATAAGTTACATTTTTACAAGGATTCAATTGAAAGTTCTTAAGGTTATTGATTCACCCCTCCCCTCTCAATACACACCTTTCCATAATTTCAACATAAAGTCGGTGATGAATTTATGGTTTATTTGAAGAAAGGTTGATATCCTATTAGAACCTACAATAAGCTGAACATGAAGAAATTTAGACCTTGTAAGATACTGAAGAAATTCTATAGTGGTAATGCTTTTTATGTTGAGTTATTGGTTGACATGGATATATCACTTATATTCAACATTGTTGATTTTAATGAATATCATGAATCAGATGATGAGATAGACCTGAAATAGGAATATCCTAAGAAGAAGATAGGGGAAATTGAGAAGGTCTTGGATAGCATAATTGGAAAGAGCATAAGAGAAAAGGATTACATGGACTTCTTCTTCAAGTATAAGGAGAGACCATTTAGGATGCTATTTGGATTTCCCAATGTAAGTTGGATCGATTGGATTCTTCTTAGGTTTTTCAACAACTATGACGTGGAGCATCATTTTTATTAACCCTGGGTGTCTAATGAAGGAGAATCTTGGGTCCATTGCAACCTTGCATCACCCAAAAATATTTCTTTGCTATTTTTTCTTTTTAACTAGGTAGAGAGATTATGCAGGTCGATCATCATTTATTTGAGATAGAGTGTGTGGTTATACAATCTTATTTGAGACCTATCTAGGATCATCTTCCTATGATTGCACCTCTTGATGTTTGAGATATGATCCATTTCCTATTCCTGGGTAACATGTTCATTTCTTTCTTGGACCTATTTCGAGATTCAATGTGTGATTTTTGATCTTTGATTCTCAATCATTGTGATCATGGTGTGTGGTTCATAGATCTTTCGTAGATCATTTCCTATGATCGCGGCGCTCCTTGTGGTTTCCTTAGCTTGGATATTTGTTACCTTTTGGGTTGATCCTATTTTTTGCACACCTTTCCTTTCCTTTAGGAATGTAATTCTTTCTTGGATGACTTATGAGGCTAGTTGGTTCATGGAACCTAGATCTGAGACTTTGATAGATCGGTGATAGGATATGAGATTCATTTCTTTGTATGTGGTCATAACTAAGAAGGATTGATAGCCCGGTATGTATATTATTTGATCTTTGAATAATACATTGGATCTAGAATGTTCTCTCTAATTCATTGTTGTTGATTCTCTTGTGTTGACTCTTGCCGCAAGATTGGTCATCTCCTTTGGGGATTCATTGGTCGTGGATGCATAAATACTACTATCACAAATTCCTATCTTGATGGGACTAGGTAGACAACATTGTAAAGGATGAATAAGCGAAGGGTAAAACATGAAAATAAGCCAGCTTCTTCCAATGTTGGATCTTTCTTCAATGATAAAGACAATTTATTCATTGTTGTCACCATGATACCCAATGTTTAGAGTAAGACCTTCTCTCATATGCAACCTAAAAATTTCCAATTTCATGTTGTCTCCTTGGACCTCAATCTTGCAATACCTTGAGATGAAGTTGAGCTCATGGAGGACTCTCATAAGCTAGTCATTGCTAACTATCATAAGCTCAATCATAAATTGGAAAAGATGGAGAAGAACCTACAAAATTTGATGACTAAGTGTGGTGATTTGAAGAAATAGGTCACATTTATTCAAGGGGACAACTAGAGATTCAACAAAGAGCTTTAGAAAAATACCAATGAGGGGATGGGAGTATCTCAAAAGATAGAAGAAAAATTAAAAAAAATTCTATGAACCCAATAATTTATTATTGAGATTCAGAAGGATTTGGATGAGATAAAAGAAAAGGAAGAGAAATCCCTATGAACTAACCCTAAGGTTACACATTTCAAGGAATTCTTACACCCCCTTTCATTCCTATAGTTTAGTATGAACACCTCATGAGGTGAATTGAGTAGTTTTACCTTTACAGAGAAGATTCCCTTGTACAACGCCTTCTTTGACTTCTAGCTCCATATTTTCCCAAGTGTAAAAGAATGGAATCCCTTATAGTCTATCTTAGCCACTCTTTGAAAGACCCCTCCTTCCCCCCTCATTTTATTGCAGGAACCAAAAATTTTGGGTGTCAAACCTTGAAAG